>PVJX010001373.1:0-165962 GCA_004027295.1 Dolichotis patagonum
ATGCTTGTTGAGCAACGGCTCCAGCTTGGGGAAGAGACCGGTTAGTGAGGCCAGTTCTGTGCCAGATTGGTGCTAGGCACACACGAGTTAGATGCTTCGTCTAATTCTTGGCATCAGTCCCCGCATTACAGATCAGGAAGCTGAGACTCAGAAGTTCAGTGACTTGCGGGAGAGCTCAGAGCCAAGACAGGCTCTAAATCTAGCTCCTCTGTCACTGGATTCTTAACCTTTTCCCATGGCCAGAGAGGCCATGGGTGCAAAGCTCTCCAAAGAACGGTGTGGAGAGGGCAAAGGATTCAGCCTCCCCTTGCAGGGAGGATGATCTTTGGTCACTGTGGTGCTGCTAATCACTGCTTTTTCCAAGCCTGTAGGAGTTTAATAAAAGTCATACAAAATTCATTGTTTGCAACTCTAATTGCAGAGTTTGGACATGAAGTGAAGAACATATCCTGTGGAATGAATAACAAATAAGTGGCTCCTTTTTTTAGCATCAAAGCTGTGGGAGCAGCTCAGAGTTCAGCATCGCATGGTGCCGAGAGAAGGTTAACACTGTGGCACCCACATCTGGTGCCCAACGTGGCCATCTGCTCCCCACTGTCACTTGCGCCCCCACACTGAGCTGAGTCCTGGCCAGGGTTCTGCCCCTGTGTGAAATTACTAAAATTGAAATGGAAATGAGGTACAGTGTGGAAACTGGTTGGTCACTTTACGTCATGCAGTGATCAAGACCAGCCTTTGTGGGTTGGAGCTGGGATAACCCAGTAGCTGGCTGTGATAGAGAGGGAAGCCTGTGACAGTCACCTGAGCTGTTCTGGTAGAGAAAACACTTCGGTCAGTCTTTCTCCAGCCTTGACCCTTGGATAGGTTGCTCCTGGGTATGATAAAGCACCTACTGTCATTTTCTAGGACTCACCCTGCATCCTCCCTCTATCAGGAGTGAAGCCTTGGGTACATCTCTACCTGGCTGGGTAGCCTGCAAGGTGGTTTTAAGATTAAATGAACTGACATGGAAAATGTCTAGCAGAGACCAATACAATAATTTTATGTCTGTGTATATATATGTAAATATATACATACATATGTATATGTACACCCATATCCATACTATATTATTATATGCAGTGGTACCTCTGTTTAAGAGCTTAATTTGTTTTATGATTTTGGGGGAGATGGCTGTGTTTGTGTGTGAGGAAGAGGGCGTGTTTGTCACCTGATGTGGAGTTTGCAAATGAAAGCATAATTTTGCCAATTGCTTTTGTTTTGAGAACCAAACTGTTTGCAAAAAGACGTGTTCATGAACTGAGGCATTACCACATCATATTAGTAAGTAAAAATAAGCCTGCCATGCTGGTGCACACCTGTAATCCCAGCCCTGGGGGAGGCTGAGACAGAAAGATCACAAGTTTGATCTTGGCGTGGACAACTTAGAAAATTCCATAGTGAGACCCTGTCTCAAAATGTTAAACAAAACAAAACAACAACAAACCAAATGAACAAACAAAAAGACCCAAAACAGCAACAAAGAAAAACCAAAAGAAAAACAAAATTAAAAGAGTTGGAACATTTCAGTGTGAAGACCCCTGGAATCAATCACACACACACACACACACACACACACACACACACACACACACACACTCTAGTTAACTAGCATTGAACTAAGGTTTGCTTTAATTTATGGACATTTGAGTAAAGGCAAATGAAGAATTCTGTCCCAGGTCGCAGAGCCAATAAGTGACAAGGCCAGGATTCACAGTCAAGGGGCCCAGCAAGGTGAGTCCACTTCCTTTTAAGGAAGGAGGAAACTGCAGTGCACACTAATCATGTACCTCGTCCACACCGTGCTCCCAGAGCAGCAGAGAGAACACATTGCTGGGCTCTGGGCGCAGGCAAGATCGAAGAGGCACCAGGTCTCCATGGACTCGTCGGAGGGCAGAGGGAAGCAGGGCCGGGTAAAGGACCAAAGAGCGCAGGGAGACTGCAGGGGTCAGGCCTACCCTTTCCAGCCTCCAGTGTCACCCTGCTTTACCTCTGGAGAGGTCGCTCTGGGGGTGACATTGTAACACTGGCCATCACCCTGGCAGCACGCTGTCATACACAGAACTCTCACGATCCAGAATGCGCACATTTCGGTTCCAGGTTCACAGATTGGGACAGAATGGGTTTAGAAACATCATGTCACTGATCCCAGTCACAACCAGGGCATGGGCAGAACCAGGACTGGGTCCCAGCTCTGGCTGACCCTGAGCTTCTGCTCCTTCCATCTCTCCCTCAGTTTCTCCTCTTCAGTGAGAGCCCTGGATCCGGAGCAAATCCCACCCTTCAGACAACCATCCATACCACGGAAGTGACAGTACAGCAGGGAGGCACTGAGGGGGTACCCAGAGTGCAAGAGGGCAGACCAACCTGGGGCCATCACAAGGCCAGCCCTGTGTTGTCTCAGAGGCCCCATTCTCTCTGGATCCTGCAAGAACAGTGGCCCTGAAACTGTGTGAGGCAACAGCTCGAGGACAATAAGTAAAGAGATCCAAATAACCCCCCCCTGGATTAATTATCAGCTGGTGCAGGGCTGGAGGTGACCGCCCAAGTCTGAGGGCTGCGTGAGACTCCCTGAAACAAGGCAGCCAGCGCCTGAGCTGCCAGGCGTCAGCTGGCACCTGAGTGATCCGACGGCAGCCAACGAGCCACAGAGGGCATGTTCCGGGGACAGGAAACAAACACAGGAACGATTTTCAAGCTGCACAGCCACTCTGCGCCTGACATTCGATCTATTTATAGATAAAAATTGGAGAGAAGTGCAGACATCTGCCAAAGGTCACTGAGAAATGGAACGCCATTTTAAATTCTTGGCCCACAAAGGAAAACTTTTGCAATTTCCTCTGACATGTTATGTGAAAGTTTTGGGGGTGTAAGGACAATCTAGGAGGGACCTTTAATGTCACTGCTACTACTGGGGAATTATTATGCAGGGGAGGGAGACGGTGTCCGTGCGGGCCTCGGGAAAATGGCAGCTTCTACAGCAGATAGCGAGATTAGCAAACTGTTCCACACTTCTGCCTCCACTCCATCTCTCTCTGCATATGAAGTTCTAAGTGTGAACTTTAAACAAGGCAAAAGGCCAGCACTTGGGAGGCTCAGGCAGGAGGACTGTAAGCTTGAGGTCACTTGGGCGACTTAGTAAGACTCTGTTTCAAAATTTTAAAATATTTAAAAAAGGGTTGAGGATACAGTCTCAGTGCAGGCCCTGGACTCAACCTCTTGTGAACACACACACACACACACACACACACACACACACCCCAAATTCCAAAAAGCAATGGAAACAAAGTCCATCTATAACTCCATATTTTTCTTCTTTTTCTTAGGCACACTACCTGATCCCACATGGAATTCATCTCCAGGTTTTTCATTTCCATTCTAATCTTTATACTTCTAGTCAAAGCTCGTCCTGAAGCATAACTGTGGCAGCTTCAGCATTTCAAAAAACCTTAGAAGGAATTAAAGTCCCTTTTATCTTTGTCCTTTTACAGCCAAGAATTTGCCTTCCCGGAGGAAAAGAACCTTTTTCCCCCCATGTCTTCCACAGTCTAGAAATTTTCAGTAAAAATGAATGGGAGAGGTCCCCAACCCTCCCTTGTCCCCCTTGCCATTTTGCACTAATGAGAAGGTGTCTTGGGGCAACAGGTGGCAGAGTCTCTCATATCAGCTGTAATCATCTCCCTGTCTGCTGCCTCTCTCCCCAGATTTTGCACAGTGTCCTGGGCAAAATGGCCTTGCTCTCTTGCAATTCTTGGCAGAAAAGAAGACTGTTGAATGAGCAAATGAATGAATGAATGAGTGATTGATAGGATAAAGAGTCTGTGGGGAGACCCCATTATTGTACTTTTCCCATTAGAAGGAATTTTCCAGACTGTTAAACTAATTAGGGCTAATATTCTCAGTTATTTTGAGGATTTCTTGAAATTTGCTGCTAATTTAAATAAAATGGTCACATTTACTCATTTACCAATTAGCGGGCTTCCCAGCAGCTTCAACTCACTAATTTGATTAGTTCTACTATGCTTTCTCCTACCCAGGGTCTTGTCTGAGACCTGGGAATATCACAACTCTCTAAGGGTTTAAACACAGATGCGAAGCTGCCTCTTCTCTCCAACCCCAGCTGTCTTGGGTCTCTCATGTCTTTGGACCACATGTCTTTGCTCTACAAAACCATTCCTACCAATAGACTAAATTTGCTCTTTAAGGGAAATGAAACTTTCCAAAAATATAAGGATTTCATGGAAGACCATCTGCTGCTGTGTGTTTGACAAGTTTGAGTGAATGAAATATGAGAGGTCAAGACACTAACATCCCTCCTCATCCTATCTGTCAATAATGGTGCTGTGACCTCAGTTCACATGTGAGATAGCATTTTCCTATTTTCTTATTTATCAGAGGCAAAACTGACTTAGAAACTACCTGAGCTCTTGTGATAAAGACAAGTTACTGGACACACAAAAGGCCATGCCTTCCCACCTCTGTGCGGCAGGTAGGGCTACATGACAAGTGCTGGCCCATGAGGTGGGACCGGAAGTGATGCAAGGGGCTCTTCAGCCAGTCAGGTTTCCAATCACATTCTTCCCCTGTAGGGGTGTTGTGTTGTGTACCCCCATAATGCTTATGTTGAAATCCTAATTTCCAGTACTGAGAATAGGGCCTTATTTGGAAAATAGGGTCACTGTAGATGTAATTAGTTGAGTTTGGATGAGGTCATATTGCAGAAGGTTGGGAGCCTAACCCAAAATGGCAGGTGCCTTATGAAAAGAGAAAGTGTGGACACAAGGTGAGGACCCACATGGCGAATGCCACGGGAAGACAGGCTATGCTGAAGCAAGCCAAGGAATCACCAGCAGCCGGGTGAGAGGCCTGGACTAGATCCCTCCCTCCCACCTTTGGAGGGATCATGGGTTGATGGCACCTGCGTCTTGGACTTCTCATCCTCCAAAACTGTGGGACAATAAATTCCCACTGTATAAGCCACTTGCTTGTGGTACCTCGCTATGGTAGCCATAGAACCAGTGCTGGGGAAAGGCTACACGGCCAGACTATGAATTCACAAAGGAGTCAGTGATGGTCTGAGAACCACTTGACTTTCAATGAACTTTGTGAAAAGAGTAAGAAAATATACAAAACCTGGAAATAAGACAGAAAGGAAGGTGGGGGGAGATGGTCTGTCTTGGCAATATCCTACCAGGGTGTTAACAGGCCCACCAAGAGCATGTTATTTCCTAAGGGACTGCATTCCTGTTGATTTTGCTGTTTACCTTTTGTTTGGGGTGCAGACACCATGAAGTTATAGGCCAACTCCTAGATTTCTGCCGGGGTAGCAAAGATCACACTGGCGGGTGTAACTTCATGTCCATGTGAAACATTAACCACACTGCATCTAATCTGTCCCTCTTACTCTACTATTTTCTTTTGGAAAATGCCCACAAAGTTTCCCCTTTTCAAAAGCACTCAGCGCTTATGCAGCCATCTCACAAGGCCAGCAGGATGAGCTCAGTCAGCTTTTCTTCTTTTGCACTACACTTGGCCAGGACTGGCTGGAATCAAGGCATGAAGCTCAAATGAAACCATACCAGACAGTGCTTGGGAGAGGAACAAATTCACTCTTTAGCTGTGGTGAGGACACAAGCAGTAAAAAATGGAGAAGCCAGGCATGGTGGTGCACATCTGTAATCCAGCACTCTGGGAGGCTGAGGCATGAGGATCACAAGTTCAAGCTAGTCTGGGCGATTTAGTGGGAGCCTGACATAAACCCAACCCAAGCCAACCCAAGCCAACCCAATCCAACCCAACCCAACCCAACCCAAACCATCCCAAACCAACCCAAACCAAACCAAACCAAACCAAAAACCAAAACAAAACCAAAAACAAAACAAGCTGAGATATGACTCAGTATAAAGGCCCTGGTTTCAATCCTCAACCTGAGGGAAAAACAAAACAAACAAACAAACCAACAACAACCACAACAACAAAAAGAAAGATGGAGAAGAGTCTGTCTCTAGAACAAGAGTGTAAAGGCCATAAGATCAGTGGCTTATTTTCAGGTTCATCGCTTGTCTTCCAGAGCTAAGAACAGCATCTGGCACATGGTAGACTCTTACTAACTTAAAGAGAAATACAACACACACACACACACACACACACACGATAATGAATTAAACAGTCAAACTTCCAGAATGGTAACAGACTTAAAGATTTTTTAAGCTTATGTGCCTATAGGACACAGCAACACGTCACAGTGTCCCTGGAACCCACCAAAAGTGTTCCAGAATAGATAATGGCACAGTATCACATCCGATGACGGGAAGAGTTTCCTTATTCTCAGTCAAAAATGTGACTTTATAATTTGAAGGAACTTCTTAAATCCGTTCTTTTCCAGGATAATCAACTCTTCTAGTTCAAGGACACAGGTTAGAGTCCTGTCACAAATCTTGTAATAATAATGGCTTATACTTAGTAAGCAATGACTATGATGTGCATCCATTTATTTAAAGCAATGACTATGATGTGCATCCATTTATTTAAACCTTACAACAATCCTACAAGGGAGGTAATACTATAATCTCTATGTTATAGTCACAAGGAAGTTGTGACACCACCCAAGGAACACAGTTAGCACATGGTATGGTTGAGATTGGACCCTAGCTAGTGTGATTCTTTATCACTGTATGTGTTGGTGAGTTTCTGTCTCTGTGACTGAATGTCACACACACACATCTTGAAGGAGGAAAGATTGATTTTAGCTCATAGTTTCAGAGGTCCATGGCCTTCTGGCTCCAAAGTAGAAATAGCACGGAGGGAGAGAGTGGCAGAGAAAAGCTGCTAACCTCAGGACAGCCAGGAAGAACAGTTAGGAAAAAGCCAGAGAGCTAGGAAGTGGCTGGGAGAAAGAATAAATTCTTCTGGGTCACACCTTCACTTCCTCTAAGTAGGCCCCACTTCCTAGCAGCAAGTTCCACTACAAGTAGTACACCCCGTGATCTAGTCATCTTCTACAAGCTCCACCTTGGAACACACAAGCCTTTTGGGGGACATTTTTGATCCAAACTATAACATCATTCATTGTCTTATTATTTGATTTTTGATATTTCCAGCATCCTACCAAGGGTGATATTCAGCAAGGAACACATGAGGTTTCATGATAGAGGCCAGAAAGACTGTCACCATGGTTTGCTCTATATTCTCCAGACAACAACGTGAGCTACTATATCCATCTCTCAGAGTCATGCAGTGCACAATGACATGTAAAGTCCCATCTGTGCATATGTGACCTTCCCTGGACTGTCCTTATCCCTGGACTGTGAAAAATTTTGCTGAGAACCACCAGTTGGAGGGGAGACAGTCCTGGAAATCCATGTTTAATTTAGAACAAACCTGGGAGACTCAGAGTATCCTTGGGACCCACATCTATTCAGTCACCTTCTGATCTGTGCCTGACTTCATTGTCAGGTGACATATCCCTGAGTGCCTCCTCTTCCCATCCTCTCCATGACTTGGTGAAGTCCTTGAAGGCTGAGGGTGCCTTTGGGAAGTCTTGCAAGTCAGAAGCCCTGATCTTCACTCATCACTCATTCTCCACCTCCCGTCTCCTAGGAAACCAGTCTTCTCTGGCTCTCTCAGGTCCCTGGGCAGCTCAGCCTCAACTGACTCCTGCCACTGCGAGGTCCTCAAAGCTTCATGCTCTGAGAAATGTGTGTGACCTGAGGCTGGTCCCAACACTCTGAGCTTGTGCATCTCAGCCTGGCCCTGTGGGGAGAGGGTGACTGGGCTCCAGTGTCCCCTGTACAGCCCAGTCACACAGTGTTCTGTGGCCTCAGGGGTGGGATGGGACCCAAGTCTTTGAGAATTTCTGCAGATCCGCATAAAGAAGCTCCTAGCATTCTTGGCAAGCACTACAAACTCCCAGCTTTCGGGGTCAGCTGCATTTGAGAACAAAGAAAGAGTTGGGCCTAGACATGGCCCTGTTCAGCTTTATCACACAGACCAGAAGACAGGCCCATATAAAGCTAATCAATCATGGGAGAGACCAGAATAGTTACTATCTTTGAGTGGAGACACTGGCCATGAGGGTAGACCTGATCTGCATGGTGACTGCAATATGCACAAACATAGGAATTTAAACAGTGTCCAATTAAGATCTATGCACTTCCATATAAAACTACTCCCCACAAACAGAGTAAAACACAGCAAAGAGATGGTCCAAGGGACATTTCAAAAGTGTTTTAAGATCAAACCCAGGGACTCAGGCACCCTGATGTCCACTTCACTGCCCTACTCCTGGTTCCACCGCATTGCTGTGGTGGCAACTCTCAGTGGTCCAGTGGTCTATATCCAGTGGTCTATATGAAGTTCTGGCTAGTCAGGAATGCATGATAGATGACATGTGAAATTGAGGGGAATCAGATCAGCATAAGTGTCAGATAAAACCTTGGGGGGGAAGCCTTGAGAGTGCTCACAACGAGACTTAATGGGTAGTTAAAATAGTGACTGCAATATATACAAACATAGGACTTCACTGAAGTTTAACACTAATAGCTGGTGTTCATTGAGCACTCAGGATATGCCAAGCACTATCTTAAATAGACCCATTAAATCCTTACGAACTCCTTTATTTGTTACATCATTTGTATTCTTTTGGTTTGCTTCATAATGAAACACCCAAGGCAGGCTACTTTATAAATAAAAAGGCTTATTTTGGCTCATAATTTTGGAAATTTAAGGGCCCAAATCTGCTGCTGATCTTCTTGCTGCATGTTAGAGTCCTGCGTGTTGGAGGGCATCACATGGCAAAACAAGGGGCAGACAAGTAGGCCTGTTCTGACCTTCCTCGGTCTTCTTAGAAAGCCTCAGGCTCAAGCCTCCACTCTAACGACCATATCTAATTCTAATCACTTCTAAACTCTGGGTTTAGCTGGGTGAAGTTTCTGCCTCCTTAATACTCACCAGGGGGATGAAATTTTAACACATGAATGCTTGGGAGACACATTCAAACCAAACCTAAACCACAACACCACTGAGGACCCACACTTTACAAATAAGAAAATAGTTCTAGACTGAGAAAACTTGCTAAGATTTCACAAGTAGACTGTTTCAAGACTGGTCAGTCAATGTCGCCCCAGAACTCATGTTATAGCCACAACACAGACTGTCGCACACTGAATCTTCTACAGCCGGCTGAGCACCAGCTGCCTCTGCTCAGGTCAACACCTCCTTCGCACAAAGAAGAAATCCAAAATCAGCTCAAGAGGCCAGAAAGGACTGTGAGTCTCAGAAAGCAGAGAAGGAGTGTACAAAGAGATTAAAGTACTCCTGGCCTATCCACCTTGGCCCAGACAACAATAGCATAAGGGTGTTCTATGCGGAAAATCCCGGTGCTCAACCTCCCTAATAATCAAAGAAATGCAAACTGAAACCACAATATGATACCACCTACCACACTGGCTATAATTAAAAAAAAAAAAAATAAAACAGGTAATACCAAAAATGGACCAAAGATGTGAAGCGACTAGATTCTAATAAGCAATTTTGGGAGCAAAAACTGGAAAAACAATTTGAGAAAACTCTTTGGCAGTGTAATTGTTGGTTTGGGCTATCATAACAAAATACTATAGACTATGTGGTTTAAATAACAGAAAACAACTTTCTTGTAGTTCTGGAGGCTGGGAAGTTGATCAGGATGTTAGCCAGTTTAATTTCTGAAGGAGGCCCTCATCCTAGCTCACAGATAGCTGATTTATTGCTATCTTCCACATGGAAGAGAGAGAGAGAGAGAGAGAGAGAGAGAGAGAGAGAGAGAGGGAGAACGAGAATGCACAAGTGAGCACCTCTGGTGTCAATTGTTAAAACGACACTAGGGCCGAGGGGAGGGTATAGCTCAGAGGCAAGCACAAGGTCCTAAGTTCAATTCCCAGTACCTCCTCTCCCCCAAAAAAGAACTACTGAAAAGGACACTAATCTTATCATGTCAAATCTCCCCTTCATAATCTCATTTACCCTCAATTTACTTCCTAGCTGTCAATACTGCCAGGATTAGCATTTTAACACATGAATTTGTGAGGGAACACAATGGAGCCCATAGCATTTTCTCCTGGTCCATCCAAATTCATGTCCTTATTGCACGCAGAATACATACATTCATTCCACCTCAACAGCTCCAAAGGTCTTAACTCATCCCAACATCAGCTCCGAAGTCTGAAGCTTAAAGTCTCATCTAAATATCTAAATCAGATACAGGTGAGACTGGGAAATAGCATTCATCCCAAGGCAGAATTTGTTTCCTGCTTAAGCCCATGAAGACAGACACATTATATGCTTCCAAAATACCATGGTGGGACAGGTGTAAGATAGACATTCTCATTCCAAAATCAAGATGCCAGAATCAAGGAAGGGATCATGAGCTCCAGATGAGTCTAAGACCTAAGCAAGGCAAATTCCACTAGATCTTAAGGCCTGAGAAAATCTTTGGCTCAATGATTTTGTCCTGCAGGCCCACTAGGCTGACACAATCACCCCTATGGCTCTATGGGGGTGGCCCTGTCTCTTTCCTCGTGGCAATACCATCTGTCCCTGCCTCTGGGGGGCTGTGGTACAAGTGACAGCCTTGATGACCTCTGAATTGCCTTTGGTATCTTTCTTCCTTTTCCTCGAGGAAAAGTGTACATTCACAGGCAATAGCTCCATGGCCCTGGATTGGGGAACCCAAGAAGCAGAACAACTTCCCTTCATTCCCTCCCACTTCTTATGCTTCTCTGCCTTGTAATCTCCCTTCCTGGCTTCTGCTGGGGAGACTAATTCTATGACTCACACTCCACGATGCATTTATCATGAGCCACCCCCTTAGTGTCTTCTTCGTAAGAAGATTTCTCATTTTTTTTTCCAGTGTGGATATGCTGAAATTTCTTGAAATCATCAGATTAAGGTTAAGTGAGGTCACAAGGGTAGAGCCCTGATCCCATTGGATCTTATAATTCTTACAATTCTAGACACCAGTGAGCTCCTTCTCATTCTGTCTGTTTCTCCCCCAGCCCACGTGAGCAGCCACAGAGGCAGCCATCTGCAAGCCATAAAGAGGGCATCTACCAGAAGCCAAGCTGGCTTCTTCTTGGTTTTGTACTTTCCAGAACTGAGAGAAAATAAATTTCTGTTATTTAAACCACCCAGCCTGTGGCATTTTGTTTTGGCAGGCTGAGCTGACTAATATAGGCAATGTCTATGAGAAGTGAAATACATCAGTCCCATGATGCAGCGATTCTCCTTACAGGTATAAATCCAAAAGAAATGAGTACATATGTGCATCAAAAGACATGAGCAGGATATTCACTGCTGCAGTTTGCACAGTACTTCCAGCTGGCAATACATCAACAGTAGCATATAGCAAAGTATGATATAATCATAATCTGGAAGAATACACAGTCATACAAATGAGCAAGCTGCAACCATATGAGACATCACGGTTATGTCTCATAAATACAGAAGACAACACAAAATGGTAAGCACTACATAATCCCAATGTGTAAAATTCAGTATCAGAGTACACACTCTCACGTAATCAATACCCATAGCACCCAATTTTTTAAAAAAACAAATTTAAAAAAATACACTACCTGACACTGAATTTTACACAGTGAGGTCAGATAGTACACACCTCTTTGTGTCATACGTACATGAGCTGTGATTAACTAGGGACAGCACAGCAACTCAGCCCACAAAAGTGGTCAGATTTCACTGGGCAGTCACTAGGAAGCCTCACTATTCATACTCAAGGTAACACACATGTTATGATGGTCTTCAGTCATGCATGTAGGCAGGCAGCAACTCTTTTGAACAAAGAGAATTGCAATTGCGCACAAATATATTTCTCTTTATCTGTATCATCTATTCGTGACAGTATCATTTTAAAATCATTGTTCTCTTCTGGAGTTAAATAAACTTTGAGAATACAGAACATGTCATTCCATGGTGCTGTTGGTAAATAGTTGTGTAATGTACTTTTCTGAATAAACCTATGTCTTGCTTATGTCCAGGCATCTTTTGTGTGTCTGAAGCCTAGATTACAAATGGAAAATTCTTAAAGATAACTTATTTGCCTGGTAGATATACTTCATTCAAATAGGTCATGAGAAAGAAGTCTCATGGCTATAAATTTTAGCCCCAGCTATGCTCCACTAAAGCAGAGAACCTGATGACCATGACTTGGTGCCCTGGACTCAGTTGTACTGGGGTGCTTGGGGGAACATTTGGGCTCCTTCCTGCTAGAGAAGGAAGGCTTGACTGCCAGGAACAGGACTGTGA
This sequence comes from Dolichotis patagonum, assembly GCA_004027295.1. Taxonomy (NCBI): domain Eukaryota; kingdom Metazoa; phylum Chordata; class Mammalia; order Rodentia; family Caviidae; genus Dolichotis; species Dolichotis patagonum. The sequence goes on from PVJX010001373.1 coordinate 12,337, forward strand.
TTTACCCATCACATCCTCAGAGGAGGCAGGTGGTTCTCTTTAGAAAATTATCCTCTTCTTTCTCCCCCCTTCAGAGATCATGGCTCCTAGCATCTACTCTTACAGTTTCTTTCCTGGCAAGAGGTATGACTCTTCTCTTGGGGTTATGGGAATAGTTGCTAATAAAAATCCAAGCAGCCATGACAGAATTTAGCTGTTCTTACCCCACACCAAACAGCCAGTTACCCCCTTCCCAGGCACAGCGATTCACAAAGGACTCACCTGGGGTGTCATGCCGTGGCAGATGTACATGATGGGGACATTCTCTGTATCTGGCCCCTGGTCAAGACACAAATCAGTCTTCAGGGAATTCTGCAGCTGAGCATCACAGGAGACAACCACACCAGAGAGAAAACAGATGCATTAACTTGGGAAGCAAGCATCCCCTGAGGCAGAGAGCATCTCCTCAATCAACCCAAGGTCCCGAGAACACTGGATCAGCAGGTACCAGCTTTCTGCCTTGTACAGAGGTGTGAGGGAAGACTGCCGTACACTCAGGGAGAAACATTCGCATCTCCTTTAATGGCAAGCTGGCTTTGGGGGCTGAAATTGTCTAATCAAAGATAAAAGACATACGCATGTACATACATGAGATAGTGTTATGGTGTCCACTCTTCCACTTCTCCAGGTTCAATGGCCTTCAGGACTCTAAGGCCACTCTTGGAAAGAGTAGTCCATGGCCTTGCTTTCCAGTCCCATCTGAGTTCACTGTTGGGCACCTACCCATAGTTTAGACTAAATGAGTCTCTCCTTCTTGTTTCTCTCTTATATCTAGAATTTGACCATCTCATCCTTCTCTTACCCCGTGCCAGGGATCTAAATGAGATGTGGAGACTATGGTCAGTGGGTAGTGGGCACAGAGCTGCAAAATGATTGAGGTTAAATGTAGGGGATAAATAATAAGGCAGACAGGGTAACAGACAAAAGAGACCATTCTGCTGTTGCTTTGGCCTTAATGGGTTTGTAGCTCGCTTGCTCATGTCCAGCCACACTACAGTTCCTGCACCTGTAAGACGATTATGGTACTTTAACCCACCTCTGCTTTAACTTGAGCCAGCTTTACTGGGCTTCTCTTCTTAGAAACCTTAGTACAGGTGACTGGAGACCAGAGTACAAAAGAAAGAGGCCATGAGCCACAGCACGGTCACCTTTCTGGGCAAAGTCCAGGGAGCCTTGGACTTGTGTAGTCCCGATGTGGCAAGAGTGGAACGGACCCCATCAAGTGGCATGACGTGGAACAGACACCAGAGACACATGTTCTAAATATACCCTGCTCTTCACAGGAGATGAGGAACAGAGTCAGGTTCTTTTCTCTTTAGTTTCCTTTCCTTTAAGGGTTATAGCAGCTTAATTCCACACTTATGGTAGATGCGAACATGTGTCTACTCCCAGGCAAAGGCAGCCTCCTCCACTGTGCACCTTCCTACAGGCTTGCCTTTGTGAGAGACCTGTCCTGTTGCATCATGTAATGCCAAGCACTACAACCATTGTCATGACTTGATAGCTGCCACGGCAAAAGGAAAGACCCAGAGGTCACTGAGACTGGGCTTCTTAAACTGGCCTCTGGATGAGGCTTTTTTTTTTTTTTTTAAGTAAAATCTATCCTGGCCCTGTGCCATCCCTTTAAGCAAGTGGTCTGTTGAAGCAGTGGGGAGAAATAGAGTCCTAGATCCAAAGCAACAGAACACCTTCCTGTCTGTTTTCTCCCCTCTGAAATAGAGATAATAATAGCACCTATCTTGTAGGGCTATCATGAGGATTAAACGACACAATATCTACAAGTGCTTAGCATAGGGCCTGGCAATCAGCAAATGTGCAATAACTGTTAGCTGCTATCACTACTGCTATAACCTACCTGAAAGCCACTCAAGGAAACTAACTTTTAGGAATGCATGTATCTGCCAGGTGCCACAAAAAGTGCTTTCTGTGTGAATTGCACCTAACTCTCAGTCTAATCCTGTAATATTCTCTCATAAGTTTGAAGAAACCATGGTGGGGCTGCTTGTGTTTAATGCTTCTACTGCTGTGTGATCACCTGCTCATGTTGCCTTCTGCTTTGTAATTCTCTTTGCCTGATCAAACCTCCTCATTTTTTGGTTTTGGTTTATCTGCCACTCTGGAGGCTTTTCCTGACCCAGGTCTAGGGGTGAGGTTACTGCTGTACCATTTGCTAGTATCCTCATTTTTCTTACTGCAGCAATGGAATATTGCATTCTTGTTGCTACTTCAACTGTCTATCCCGCATTTTTAGTCTCCAGACTGGGTCTCAGCCCTTCTCTCTGTATTAGGGGTGATCAGAAAATACAATGGATGCTTGAATTTTAAAAAGTGTGTTATAGTAAATGACACATTGTTGTTAGTCCTCTTCAAAATGCTCTCACCTTTGAATACACTTATCCCACTATTTTTCACATTTCCTGAAGCAGTTCTGGAACTCCTCTTTCATGAGTATCTTAATGAGATGTGATAAAAAATACAGTGAATGCTGCTGAGTGCCATCCAATAGAAAGGCAGGCTTATAAAAAGTTTACAGTGTACCCTGGCCCATCTGATTCATTGTATCTGGCACTGTGGAACTTTTGGCTGTTCTTCAAATTCAAAATGATCACCAAACGTAAAAGGTTTTAATCAGTTCAGGACATGTGAGGCAGCCATGGAAGTAGCACTGAAGACATGCATGAAAAAAGACTTCCAGAACTTCAGAAAGAGACAAGAATGATTGGATAAGCGTGCTTAAAGTCAGGTGGAGTATTCTGAGGGGAGTTAATGGCAGTAAGTCTATTACTATAATGATTTTTTATAATTTAAATACACATTGTGTTTTTCCACCACACCTCATATATCATATGGGCCAGGGCACATAGTAGACAGGTACTACTTGTCAAATCAATGTGTGCAGAAAACGAACAAGTGGATGCATAGTATTCCCAAATTAATGGCATCCGCATTGAGCAAATGGCAGAACTGGAGTCTGTCTACTCTGAAACCCTTTCTGTAATGCAAATGGCTATAATACTAGGACCGTAAAAGATGCCTCATGAGAAAGATTACAATAACCGTTAAGGTTTTGTGCATTGCCAAGGTTACACAGCAAGTGAGTGGCAAAGAAAATGTTCAGAAGCCAGGCATGTCTGTTTCTAGATGCTTCTCCGTCTCTACTCTTAACGTCAGCACTGGGATCCATCCAAAGCTATTCCATCTCCCCAGACATGGGGCTCAGAGATCCAGGGGAGACACCACACCACACAGTAAGGCTGACAGGTCCTTCTGTCTCTAGAGTCATTAGCGGGACCCATTAATGGATTAATGGACTGGGCTGAAGGCATGACACAGTCCAGATTGAGGGACTCAGGTTATTAACAATGTAGTCTGGGGATGAGTGACACAAAAATATAACAAAGAAGCTGCCCCTGAAAAGACATTTAGCCTCTTTATTTTAGGATAAAAGTAATTACCAGGAAGAACAATTCAGACCCAGTAGATTCTCTGGCTCTTGTGGCTGCATCCTGCTTGGCCTGTCTTCATCCCATGGCTCCCAGTAAGAGTCCGTTATGCTGCCTGACAAGCAAGCATGGCTCTGCTCATGTAGGAGCCCAGACACTGACACTGTGGTGGGGGAGGGGAGTCTGGCCACACCCTGCACAGTGGCTGACAGATGAACTTGCATGAGGCCAGAGACCTCAGCCAGCCCCTGGATGGCTAACACATCCTGGCCCTTTGGGAGGATGTGCGTATGCCTTTCAGCACTATCGAGCACAAATAGTCCATGCTATGGACTCAGGCAGATCCGGATCCCAGTCCAGTACATACCATATACAAAATATTTCTGGGTCTGGCATCAGGAACTATCTGATAAACCTGCTGTACACATGTGCAAGAAGAGACATTTTTGCTTAGAAGATGAGAATACCTTTGGCCAAACCCAGAATTGCAATGGCTACCTATATTGCTCTCCAATGTCCCTGCTTTCTCTACCTCTTTAGGTGAGTTTGGCTAATCCTGTTCAGCTATAGCTGACCACCTGCTGGGAACAGCAGTCTAGAAGTTGGCCCCTGCTCACAGAGGTTTGGAGTTCATGGTTTCTCTGGAGTCACCATGGCATCACTGTTCTCCTAGTGGCTAAGAAGCAACCACAGCTTGCGATGGGTCAGAGTGTGGGACATGAGGAAGACTGAGTCCTTGGATGATTCTGGTGAGGCACAGGGGACTGATGAGCACTTTATGATGCAATGTGTTTCCATGGTGATGGCAAGATCTGAAGCCTCAGGTAACACCTAGGTCTTTTGTGACCTCTGAATTCACAACCTTGAGAAGCTGAGAGGCAAAAGGCTACTGGTCACTTCTCTTGTGATGCTTTCCCCAAACTTGCTTGGGGACTGTTATGGAAGGACAGACTCCTTACAGACGGGCTTCCCCACAGGAGAGGTCGTTAGGGAACAGGGAGGTCCTGGGGTCTGCGTCCTTTAGAATCCTAGGATGTTAATGTTCAGAGGCCCATGGAGAACACTAAACTGGTCTCTTAGCAAGGACTTTGTCCACTTCTGGGCTATTGTCAGGTGCATTCCATTTTCTACTCAAGCCAGTCTTGAACGTAGACCACATGGGATCAAAGGACAGGTCTCTGTCCTTCAAGTTTTTATCCTGGGATACCAGAGATGATCCAGGGCAGGAGGAACACCCTCCAAGTTAGGAGCCAGGACAGTGTCAGCTGGTGTTAGACTCAGTTTCGCTGTTGATTATCTGTGTGAATGAGACAGGTCACTTCTTGCCTTTCTGTTTTTGCTTCTGTAACATAAGTAGTCTCAAGGGCTTAACTACCATAGATACAAATGTTATATGCTCAGACTTTAAGTCAACAAAATCCAGTTGGGATATGCAAAAATCAATCAGGGACTATTTAAAATATCTTAAGGGCTGTGGATACTAGGAATATTGGGAGAAGGGGAAAGCATATCATGCTCAAAGAATTGTAAGCTTGGACAGAAATTACATTTACGTATTTCAGACTTGCTTCTGTCCTAGGATGGTATTAACTTATCTCACTGAACAAATGGGGAAACTGAGGCTCACAAACATTAAGGCGCCTGCCTGCAAAGAGGTCTGGATCAGAAGCAGGTCTGTCACTAGATCCCATTATCTGCTCTCATCATCTGGCTGCCTCTCATTGAAACTACTGCCTCGCTCAAAGTGCAGTGAGCTCAAGAAGGTTGTGTTTCTCAGAACCTCTCGGAGGTAGCTCTGTAAGAGTGTGGGAGCACCGGGCCTTGGTCCAGGCTGCACACAGGTGGCTAACAGAAACTCACGCACTCAGCTGGGAGAACAGTGGCTGCTGGTTATGCTACTTGGCAATCTTTAGCAAACTGCTTCTGTTTTATTAAGTGGATTATACAGGTTAGGAGCTGAACTGTTTAGGACGACAAAGGAGAGACAATACCTCGTCGAGGGACTGCAAATGTTTCAGCCGTGAAAGCAAAAGCTGTCTCACAGGTCTGGAAACCAGCGCTTAGTCCCCAGATCTACTACAAGTTTCCACAGGGATGGGCAAAAGGCTTGTTTCCTCCTTTTCCCTCCCTCTCTGCATCTCTTTCTGGTCTTGCTCTCTGCCTGCATCTCAGCGGATCCCCTGAGAAGCTGGCTGCTTACCACTCCGTAGGCAATGATATCGGAATACATCCTCATCTCTGGGTACACACTGACCAAGTACCATCGGAAGGTTTTGCATTGCAGCTGCTTCCTTAGAGCCTTTCTTGCAGTGATGTCCCCAATGTCAATTCCCGAGTCCTGCACAGGGAAACAGGCAGAGATGCAGCATTGCCCCAAGCCCCGCCTTGCTGTGATCCATGCCCCCAAGCAACATTTGCAGAGACTCTGCTGGAGTGATTGTATGGGAAGTTAACTTATGCATTCTTCCACATATGCCATTCTCAATCCTATAAGAATCTCTATTTAGACTCTGCCAGCATCGATGGATACTGTCATCAAGTATTATTGGGAATAAAGGTGCAAATCCTTAGCCTTTATATGACTACAATTTAACACTATCAGTTTATACAGGGTGCCATTTGCAGAATCTATCTCAGTACAGCCTCTATGATTTCCTAAAATTTTGGGTTCTGAAGGGGAAACCCTTTCTACTGAACTGAGGATTGGAGCACTATTTTTCGCTTTCCTTATGATCTTTTAAAACATGAGAAATATAATCCATCAGGTATACATCTCTAGGAACTTCCAGATTGGCTCTTTGCTCTGTTTGTATATCTAGATATCACATCTCTGTTTATTAACTGAATTTTGCTTTTTTATTTTAATGGTTTAGCTTATCTGAGCTATGAATTTACTATCAATTGCATCAAGCCCCTTTTCAGCATAAATTGAGAAACATACAGATCTCAGACAAGGTCACTTTGGCTCTTACCAGAAAACAGTGAACACATTTTCTTTTGCCAAATATTTCATGTAGTGAATAGAATAATTTCCTCTTCTAACATACATATCTGCCCAGAAGCTTTGAATGTGACTTTAGAGCTTATTTAAAGATATAATTAGTTTGAAATCTCAAGAGAAAATCATCCCAGATTTAGGGTGAGCTGAAAATCCAATGATGAGTATCTTTATAAGAGAATGGAGCGGAAGATTTGAATACACAGGACACAGCCAGGGCTGGCACAATGCATCTATAAACCAAGACTGCCAGCAGCCACCAGCAGGTGGGAGAGGGAAGGAAGCATTACCCTCAAAAGCCATCGAAGGCAGGATGGCCTTGCTGGCACCTTGATTTTAGACTTCTGGCTTTTAGAACTGAGAGAAGAAATTTTTATTGCTAAGCCACCAAACTTGTGGTAATTTGTTTTTGCAGCCCTAAGAGACACTTGAAATTACTCACAGCCAAAATGGGCTAGTATTCCTGTGACAAAATACCTTGCAACCAAACCTGAAGAAAAGCCAGCACCTAAAGGCCACTTGAGCATCACTGGCCCTCATTCTGCCTTTGGGCAGAGGAGGCAGCAGCTACTTTAAAATACTGAATCTTCCTAAGAAAATACTGATGCCATGCTGCAAGCTGACTTTCTGTGTATTGATATGCAAAGTGATTTTCAATGAAAGAAGCAGGATGTGAGAACCCGAGGAGTTTCTTACAAACTTTGGCCTGAACATAGTAAGGAGCAGGTAGGAAGCCCAGCTCTGCATCACACCCCACATCACAGGTGACAGGTAGCGGACGATCCCCCAGGAAGGGGGTCAGAAAGCCAGCGAGAAAAGCACAGGGCGTAAGAGACAACAAAAATAATCAAGGTGAACACTTATCAGAGGTGCTGAGTGCAAATCAAAGTCTCAACATATTTTAATGTATTCAGTTTCCCAGGCAGTCATCTGGGCAGGGCTGGAGCTCCCCTTTGCGGTGGAATGCTATAGAAGGAAGGTGAAGTACACGAGTAACAGACACAGATGTGCCTGTGATTGAAGAGGAAATACTGGAGCAACATCACAGAAAGGGTAGCTGGGCTGTCTCCTGGGGACAAGGTGGGGAGAGGGGACAGCCAGCTTCCTCCTTTTCTATTTCTGTCAACTTGTCTTTCCCAAGTGCCCCTCTGTTTTATGTAAGGCTCTGCCCCAGGAACTGTGTAAAAGCAGGACTAACATGGTTTGTGCCAAAAAAGAGTATGGGAGACACAGACAATAAAAAGACTGTGCACACAGTATGAGGCAAAGAAGGAAGCAGAAAGTATGAGGAGGAACAGGAAAGAGCCCTCATCCTGCTTACTGTGCGGATGGCTGGCAGGGAGGGGCAGAGAGGAGGCAGCAGTCAAAGAGGGATGCCTGGCATAGAGAAGGCTTGAGATGAGTTTGGAATAATAAGTAGGGCTTGCTAAATTAGTGTTACCCAACCTTGGCTACCCTACACCATCACCTGGAGAGCTTTCTTCCAGTTCCGAACCTCCACAGACTCACTGACCTGAATCTTTGAGGGTGAGGCCCAGATCAACATTTTTCACAAGCTCCCAAAGTGATGCTGATGCAATTGCTCTGCAGATTGGCTTCTAGGAACTATTGACCGAGGGAGAAAGGGAACACACACATAACCAGAGTGAAGTCATCCGTGAATGAGCTCTGACCACGTGTTCCGCTTTGTGCTATGCACGACACAAATTTAGATAACACAATCTGTACTCTGGGAGTCCATGGCTTGTTGCCGCGGTTTTCAGTTCTAGATGAACATCAAAGTCCCCAGAAGAGCTCTCTGAAATCAGATTTCGGAAGCCCTTTCCAAACCAATTAAATCATACTCTCCAGGGGTGGAGCCTAAGTGATTTTAAAGTCCAGCAAGAACTGAGAGTCACTGGTCTACTGAGAGAGAGACAGAGAGAGACAGAAAGAGAGAGAGAGATGTGAGACAGGCTGAGCATGCAATGATAGAAGCATGCACAGGAGAGAGAGCTGGATGCCCAGAGGAAGGGCACGACAGCTGAGTCTGCAAGGATGGAGGAGACCTGTAGGGGTAGGGACAGGGAAAGCGGTGAGACTTCGAAGCATCCAGAACAGAGTGAGCAAACACAGAGGTTAGAAAGGGCGTGGTGAAATCCGGGAGCTGCGGCAGTTCTCGTAACCCAGTGGTTTACGTGGATCTCCAGACAAGGTGTGGGAAGGAGTAAGGCTGGGCATGCAGACAGAACGGAGGGCGTGAGAACCTCAGCGCAAACTGAACATTGCATTTGGTACTTGACTTTGTACATAGTGGAGAAATGTTAGAGATTTTAAACAGGGAAAATTTATGGTGACTGTGAATTTTTAAAAAGGTAACTTTGGGTAGGGTGAAGGATAGATTTCAAGGGGGAAAGGTCTGAGCCAGGGAACCAGGAGGAGCCTACGGCACAAGGCCAGGCAGAGCCTGAGCCCAGATGTGAGAAGAGGAGGGAGTGCAAAGGGGGCTGGTGGTTGCTTGGTTGAGGTTGAGGGGAAAGCAGATAAAAGGATCAGTTTCAAGCTCATGTGTGTGGGCAGATGGTGGCACCAGGAGCTGAGGCAGAGGACAAGAGTAAGAGCAGGTTTGAGGGAACGAGATGTGCTCGGTTGGGTCCGACTCATTCTGAGTGCCTTTGGAAACACCAAGAAAAGATGTCCAGCTGGCAGGTGGCAATGCAAGTTTGAAAGTAGGACTAGCAATATTAATTAGGAATTTGTCAACACATGAGTGGTAGTCAAGTCCAAGAGCAGATGGGATTACCCAAAGAGGTGGTGCATAATGAGAGCTGTTGGCCAAGGATACATCTCTTGGGAACACTCTGGTAACCAGCAGACGTGACAGAGCCACACGGATGAAGGACGATTAGAGAGCCATGAGGAGATTGGGAGTGCGGAATCATGGAGCCAAGGGACTGAGTGGAGTTTTAATGAAAAGGTGGACTCCTCTAGGTGAACGGCTGTGAGAGGTCTGTTACATTAGGCAGGTAGGAGGTCCATACTGGCCTTGGCAAAGACCATACCTGATGGCATATTGAGAAATGAGTGCAGGTGAAAATCTGTTGACTCTTCACAGGAGCTTCAGCGGAGGAAATTTGGACACAGAAGTTAACAGAAGAGTTTTTTTTTAAAACACACAGATTCCTTCCTTTTCCAACAAAGGCTTCATCTGGGCATTGCCACCATCATCTTCCCACTTCTCCCCACCCACTTGTTGGCCTGAAGTATCTCCTGGATGGGTCACAGGCAGATGTTGAGTTTCATCATTTTTCAATCACTTTTACTCCTGTAGTTCTCTACCATTCACTGGGTTGTTGCCTGTTTCAGTATCTGTGATGGGCAAGAGGGGAAAGTCTGCATCCTGGGCAGAATTCTGTGATCCAGGGCCTGGAAGGCACATAGTGGTCTCTCCAGAAACACTTTTACTGCCTGGGATGCAGTCTCAGGGCTGCTTCCTAGCGTTGGCTGTGGTCTGGCTGACCTTCCTTGGCTCCTCCTTTTCCCTCCCAGCTGATGAAATCTCACTCATTATAGGAGTCTGAATCCAAACTCAAGTTCCCTTCCCCAGCGTGTAGTTCTAGAGAGAGTCTACTGAAAGCTCTCATCCAAGTATCAGACTACGTTCTAACAATTTAGCCAGAGAAACAGTAGCTTGGTGGAAAGTTCAAGGTACAGGGCTTCTTGTGAAAACTTTGGGCAATGATTGATCTTTGAAAGACAGCTGAGGCTTTTTCTAAAAGACTCCCAATGGGATGCCACAGCCCTGGGAGGAAAGAAAGAGTTTATGCCGTGAACAGCTCTGTCACACAGAATGCAACGTAAGCAATGAACTCCAGGCCAAAAGCTGATATGGAAGTTGGCATCCTGTGGCTGGCATCTGTTGGGTTCTTCCAACTCAGCATTCCAAGGTCACATCCGTGTGACACATGGCAAGGCTGAACAAAACTATGAGTGAAGCATTGCTTTTTCTCTGATGCTTCTTAAATATAGCTGACTAGAGAGACAGAGGACAGTGGCAGACAGTAAGGCTCTGTGATGAGGTCAGAAACAGCCTAGAAATATTCAGAATAATTTCCTTTTCCTTCTAAGAATCCCAAGGGAGTGTTTCCAATCCCCACCCATATGGCTAAATAAATCCTATATGGATATTCCTTAATGCTCTGGCCTGAGGTTACATGGAGAAGCTTTAATCTAGTCTACAGAGAGATTAAGATGCATTCTGTGAATTGTTTCTTGTTACCAGGATAGTTTTAAACCTGGGCCATGAACACCCAATGTCAGAGAAGCTGAAGACCAGGAGCAGGAAGGAAATGTGGAGTTGTGGGGCCAATTTTCATTTTAAAATGAGGTTAGGAAGGCTGAGAGAGATTAAGTTCTCTATAAATCATGCTGATCAGGTGCAGACAGGGGAAAGAAAAGGCTTGTGGGTTGCCTGTCCCTTCTAGCATGGCAATCGACACTCTGATCCATGGGAGGAAGAATTTATTTCCATTAATTTTTTCCCATCCATTAAACCCAAAGAAACTCAGCCCCACTGGTGTCCCTTACCTCCTGGGGTATGTTCCAGGCCATGTAGACATGGCTTTTAAATTCATCCATCCAGACTTCGGCCACCCTGAGGGCATTCCTGCGGACATGTGCAGTGAGGTCCTCAGTGTAGGGCTTGTGGGCTCGCTCTATGTGGGCAATCCGCGAGCAGGGCAGGACCTCCACACTGCCGCCACACTGCCACACCTGCAGAAGACAAGGGGCCTCTTGTCAGTGCCAGATTAGACTCTGTCTCTAAACCACCATGCCACGGGAGCGCAGAGAAATCCATCTCATTTCACCTTGTCTCTCCACACAGTACACAAGGAACGCACTATGTCTGATGTCTCCTTGCACAGCAGCGTGATTATGGGACTGTTAATTCATGGCTTCATTCTCACTGTGTGGATTTATTTGCAAAGAGTTGATGTATCTTCTCCCTCTACCCATGAGCCCTACCTGGCTAAAGAAGAGACCAGACCTTTGGCTGCCGAAGATCTTTGATTATGATCTCTACAGCAGTCCTTAACATAAGGAACTAGCAAGGGCCCCCAGCAGAGCTGTCCATCTTCAAATGGATGTTGGAGCCTTAGACCAAGATTAGTGATCACTACAGAAAAAGAGCCAGACACCCTTCTCCTTCTCCACCCTTCCTGCAGTGAGCTGCAAAGAAGGGAATGGAATTAACTTCTCACCAGTCTTGGTAAATCTGTATGCAATTTGCTTTTGAAAGATGAAGGAAGTTGACACTGCATTCTGCGTGTCAGTGAGTGGCAATTCTGAGCCTCAGTTCTGAGGGTCTTGAAGCTCATACCACTCTGACCCTTCAATGATCCTAACGTGAACACACGCACTCTTTTGTGCCTCCAGGTTTTCCCATTCTGTTTGTAATCTTAGAATGCCCTCCCAATTCTTTCACCAGCTGAAAAAAAATCCCTCCTCAAAACCTTGATTACATGGCCCCATACACCGTGAGGTCTTTGCTCAGTTCTCAGGGCAGAGCCAATTTCTTGCTCCTCTGGACTCCGTAGCTCTGGATATGACAGCTCATCAGGTCACTTCCCCCACACACTGTGTGTCAGAACTTGTATCTCATTCACTTCTCATTTCTAGTGCCTAACACAAAGCCAGGTAGTAGCAGGTACTTTGTAAATTCTTGTGGAAAAAATAAACAAATAAATAAGGGATTGGCGCTTAGTCATTCTATCAATATAGAAGTGGTTGATGCTTGTAAGTATGAGCTGAATCTGATATATCTGGTCAAAACTGATTTATAAGGCTTCTAAAGGGCAGAGATCTTTTGTGGACCAGAGTGGTCACTTGCCACATACTGTCCATTTGACAGTTTGGTGGATAATTTCACATGTATAGCTTGGACCTATCAACAATAAGAAGACTGGGTCCAGGGCAGACTTGGGTTTAATTTGATCTCTCTGCAGTAGTTAGCAAAACAATGCTTTCTCTTCTGCCAATCCACATCACACCAGTGGTTCCCTATAGAGTATGGGCAGTCAGAGTTGGAAATAAATTTGTTGATTTACCTCAGGCTGTCTTATAATGAAGGCCAATAGAAAGGAAACAAATATTGTTAAACGTCTACTGTGTCCCAGGCACTAGAACTGTGCATATGGGAAGAAAGTGAAATATGGAGATAATGAACAAAGGGTTTGCAACCCAGATGCTGTGGGTTCAAATCCTGGTTCTGCTTCATTTTACCTATATGACTTTGAACAAGTTCCCATTTGTGCTTCCATTTTTTTCCATAGGGATGATAATGATTTCTATCTCAAAAATTTCATGCAGAGTGACTGGTTTATTACAGGCATTTGGTCAATCTTAGCTTTGACTAAACAAATTATACAGTGGAATCCTCAGAATAACTGTCTGAGATAGTTGTTATTATCTTCAGTTCCAAGTGAAGAAACAGACTGAATGTCCTTTGTCCAAGATCACACAGCTGCTATCTCAGACAAAAGGATCTGTCTCATCCCTAGGAAAGCTCAAAGCAGAACCAATGTTCCCGCGTGGTGACCAGGCTATGGACCTTCCTTCCTGGGACTCACATCTGCTGGGGGCTGTGCTGGCTTCCAGCTTGCTTTTCTCAGCTTGTCAATGAAAGCCTGTAAGTACTGTGAATAAGTTATCAGTGCCACAAAGAGTCGGGGTAAATAGGACTCTTGCAACTGGTAGAGATCCTATTACTCAACATATTTCAGCAGCACAACACAGAACATGATTTGTACCGAAGCTTTCTTATCATGGGCCCTGTTTCTCAGAGGTCCCGTTTCTTACCTTCTCACCTGAGAGTGGGCATATGGGAGCACATGCCTTTAGGCTAGTCAGGATGGCGGTGGTGGGACCTCCCATAATGCTGACACAATAAAAGGAGCGAGTGAGCTCACTGTCTAGTTCTTGAATTCACTTCTCTTTTCCCATTCCTGAAGCTACTTCCTTTGTCTGGGTCATGGTCATCTTTCATGGACCCTGCAACTACCTCCAACAAACTAAGCCCTCTGCTCCATCTTCTTCTTCCAGTCTCCCCTGCACCGTTGCTGTCAGAGTGATCTTTGGAAAGTGTGAACTGGATCATACTCCTCCCCAATACCAGGCCTCCCAATACATCCCCCGACCTGGGCGTGGCCTCATCATGCCTCCTGACTTGTGCTTCTCTTCCCCAAAGCACTCTGTGCTGTAGCCACGCTGAATTTTTCCCCAACATTTGCATTTTCTTTCACTGTTGTTTTGCATGTACAATGATACACCCCACCCAAGCCTGTTTCTTTGACTCATTCTTTGAGTATGAGTCCATTGTCACTTCCCATTGTGCCCTTCAACCAGGTCAGCCTGTCATGCTCAGTGGTCCCTGCCTCATTTTTCCTGACCTCGCACAATTGGAACTGTTTGTTTAATTACCTTTCCCCTTCCAAAATGTCATCTAAACTCTTTATCACATTCTCCTTCAGACATGTGCTAAATGATTCCCAGGACAGGTTGTGGGTTTCCAGGGAGATGGGGTATCTGGACAGGTGGGAATATTGTGTTTAACAACACAGCTTTGGGGTCAGTGGGACCTAGATTCAAAGTTTTATTTGCCTCCCCAAGGCTCCATTCCACCCAGTGGAAGAGGGTGATGCAATGCAGGCAGGTGTTTAACCCCATGCCTGCCTCAGTGTGCCTATGTGGATGGAAGACAAGGAAGTGAAAGCATTATGCATGTAGGACAGGACATCTCAGCCAGTTTGTACTCACAGGTGATTTTAACTATAGCCTAAGAAGCTTACACAACAGAGGCTGGGGATGTGGCTCAGTGGTAGAGCTCTTACTTTATATGTATAAGGCCCTGGGTTCGATCCTCAATACACACACACACGCGCGCACACACACACGCACACACACACACGCACAGAGTTGTACTGAATAGGTCCCTGTTGCAGTTCCTGTAACACTCTGTGCCCTCTCTGTGCCTGTGATTATTTTAAAACAATCACTACAATTGCTGCATACTCACTTTTCAGGGCAAACCGTCTGCAGAGGACAGGTTACATGTGCTCCTTCCTCAAAGATTCTGAGTGCTTGTTACTACAGAGGTCACCTGCAGTCTCCTCCATTCTGCACAAACTCAGCTACAGACAGAGGGAAGCATGTGCCTTAGATGTAGCAGAAATGTTCTTGGTGGCATCTGGGCTTTGGAGCAGATGTGGATATGACATGGTACCCACCATTTCTGAGCCTGTCAATCACACTGAAGTCAACTAGAAAGGGCTGATTTCTGGGTGATGTAGCTCCACTGATGAGGCTTGAGTCCAAAGAAAATCCCCAAAGTCTTACTCATAGCTGATGTCAGACTCTGTCTAGGGTGATAGGCAAGGGATAGAAAAGAAAATTGCGGTCATCTAGATGGTGTAGAAGGTGACACTACGAAGCTTCCATGGAGGGTTGGGAGGGGAGGGAAAAGGAAGCAAGAAAAATGGAGCTGGCCCTGGTATATGAAATGACCAATTTATAATGGACGCAACATGGCCACACTTGAGCCCGATGGAGGACGTGGACAGGAAAGACCGTGTCAGAGAAGCAAGGCCCCTGGACAGAGAGTGGAGGTGTGGCTATAATGGTTATGAGCTTTCCAGTAAGAACAGTAAGTGGAGAGAGGGCAGGGTACATGGGTACCAAATGAATGGCTGAGAAATAAAGGTCAAGAAGTCACAAGATGTAGATCATAAGGAGAAGGCATGTAGTGAGTCTGATAGGCACTGCAACACTAGGTAGCTATCAGCCCAAGACTGGGTTCTGTCATTTCTGGACAGGCACAGAGCAATGTGCTTCTCGACCATGCCCAGCTCTTTCCTGTCTCTGTGCTTTTGCACCTGCTAGCCCAGCCCATCTTCCTGGAATAATCACACCCACCTGTTACCTCACTCAAATATTGATGCCCTTGTCAACTCAGTCTAGGTTAGGCAACCTCTGAATACCTTATCTTTTTTCTTCATGACTTATTTAAAATATTTCATGTACTTATTCTTTAAATATCTGTCTCACTGAACCAAACTTTAAGTACCATGAAAACAGGGATTGCATCTGTGTGTTTATCACAGTCCACGTTATCTCTTGGCACTTAGAATATATTCTGTAACTATTATTTGAATGTGTGAATTTGAGATTCCTGGGCTATTAATGACAATAGATACATGGTTTTTAACTAGCTCAATGGGATGCCCTAATAATGGTCATAAACATAAAATGTGGCCAGATTTTACTGAACACAATGGCTTCCTTCAGGGCTACATGGTTCTTCAGCAAAGCTTTGACATTTAAGTGCATACTGCTGCACCAAAAGACAGTTATGTTGGCTGCAAAGCATAAATTAGTGTCATAAAACCCAGGAAGTCATCAAATGAGCACGACCCACAGCAGACAACTTGGTCTTAGAGAACCAGGAAATCACTATGGAGGACGTCTCCAACCTGGAAAATGCTCGGATATACGTACAGAAGTACAAATGGGCTGATTCCCCAGATGTGACCCAGACCTAAAGCAAACTTCAGATGCTAATACCAGGGTGCAGGCAAATCTCCTTACTGGAAGTTCTGAAATGGTCCATAGTGCCCTTCTAGAACTGCAGGGAAACATGTGGATCTTGGGGACTAGTGAAGACAGTTTGACTTTGTGCTGTTTCTTAACTTTTGATTTGGACTTGCCTTTGGATGTCACTTGCATTTTATTGGTAATAACGACTCCCTGTGAGGTTAAGGAAGGCTCAGTATGCAAGCTCTCAGCAGCAAAGACAGGCACATGATGGGTGCTGGGGAGGTTGGATCTCTTTTATCCTTCCCAGGACAGGGAGCTAGTGGTACAAGGTTGGGGCCATATGTGGGTGCCACTTATAAGTCTCCCTGCCAGCCTCAGTTTCCCCTGGCTGCCAAATGGGGGAGCTGAACTTAATTATGCTTTAGATCCCTTTTACTTTTTATACTTCATGAATCTGAGTCTTGTTATTAGTACTTCAAATAATTCCCATTACTTGAGACACAACCAACAGAGCTGTAGGTTGAGTACAGTTGGGACACACTGCCAGGCGACAGGATACAATTTGAATATCTCCTGTTCAAAGACTTGTGACCACTCCATAGTCTACGACAGAAGTAGCAAAGGAGTTTACACTCTTACGATAAGTCTATTCACGTAAATGTCCCTTTATGTTGAAATGAATTCTGAGACTCTCTCCAGGTTCAAAGAAAAACATAGTACCATTTATTAGTTGTGTTTACCATGGGTAAGGAATTAGGGGTGGTAATAACTCAATCTTGTACTTCATAGCCAACAACACAGGGTATCATCTCAAATCCCTTCCATCTTTTATCTCCTTATAACATTTATTTCCTTCTTTAGTACTGAGACTTCACACTGAGTTATATTCTTAACCTTTTAATTTTTTAATTTTTATTTTATGACAAGGTGCGACTAAGTCTATAAGTTTCCCAGGCTACATTCAAACTTGTGATCCTCCTGAATCCATATCTCTGAATGCTGTGATTTAGGAATGTGCCACTGTGCTCAGCTATATCCTTATGGCTTGTAATGAGCTCTTTGCTGTCAGCAAACTATTTCCCCTGTTAGAAATCCTCCTTCTTACTCTCCATCCATCCAACAACAGTCTGGATCAGTTCCCCCAAGCTCTTGAAACATATTATTTGCATCACTCATGTGGTCCTGATTTCTTGGCTCATGTGGTTAATTATCTTTTTATGCATAGCTGTCTTGCCCAGCTTGGCTGTGAGGTGCTCAGACAGGAGTGGAAAACCAGAACTGGGAAGGCTGGGAACAGAAAGACAAAGTGGATGTAGCCAAGGCTCAGGACTAGGACAGCTAGAAGAGGAGCAAAAGCTCATTTTCAGAGTGGAGGTGGGGTGGAAGATGGAGGCAAAGCAACATATGGACAGCATGAGCAGGGCATTTATTCTTGGGGCATTATTCCATTTTATACCCTTGGTATTTTGATCGCCTCACTGGGGTCCTGGTTCTGTATAAGAATGAGAGAGAGAGAGGTAAAACTGGACAAGCTCAACACAACAATCAGAGCCCCCTAGCAAGCCAGGGTCAAGGGCATGAGGCAGAAAAGGGGCTGGGATGGAGACAGTGTCAAACAGAAACAACCTTTATGCGAAATGTATTTCAGCCCTACATTTGTTACGTTTAGCATCCAAAGACCACTCTCCTTAACAAGATCTGCAAACCTCTGAGAGAAGGCTCTTGCATTCCCTGCAGCCTCTTATCTTCCACTGTCCAGTAGCACAACTTCTCTTAGTCCTTGGGGTATACCATGTTCATGGATCTCTGTCCCCTCCTCCTCCCATCACCATTACTGGAACTCCAGTGCACATACACTACACACTTTGGTAATTACTACCTGCTCTCTTGGCTGCTCTGATTTTGGTTGAATCATTTGTACTTATGCTTGCACAGCAAGTGTTACTGTGTGTGTGTGAGAGACAGAGAGAGAGACAGAGAGAGAGAGAGACAGAGAGAGAGAGAGACAGAGAGAGAGAGAGACAGAGAGAGAGAGAGAGCTCAATGATACACAAGACAAACGCAAATGTTACCATCACTCCACTTAAGGGATAGGGCTTTGGGGATTTCTTAGAAACCGCTGTGAGCCCCCTCTGCATACCCTCAAGGGAAACCTATTGTCTTGAATTTCCTTGCCATCAACCTAAATTACGAATTGTTTAGTTTTACCTGGTTTTTACCCTATATAAATGGGGCCATTATTTTGTGCCTTCTGCAACTTGCTACTTGTCTTATTTATTTTTCTCACCCTCGTGTTCACTTGTATAAATATACAGCAGATTATTTATGTATCCTCCTGTTGGTTGACAGGCTTTTTTCCAATATTACAAATGGCATTCCTTGGATCATTCTCCTGTGTATCTCTTGGGACCCAAAAGTGGGCTGTGCTCCATGTATTTACATCACAATATCATTTCTGGAGCATAGGTTAGACATACATTCAGCTTCCCCTTGGAAACTAAAAGTCTTCCAAGTTGTGTAAATCAAGTTACACCCTGCATCCAGCACTCATATTGCTTCACATCCTTGCCAGCTTTTGACATTGTCCATTTGATTCCATTTTAGCTCATTTAATAGGCATGAAATTCTCTCTCATTGCAGTTCTAATTTGCAACCCCCCTTGATTACTAGTGAGATGCACTCCCCCCCCCCCGTGACTGCCCCACAATACCTATTCTGGGAGAAGGTTCATGGCTGCCTTGCTGTCACTGATGAAGCTCCAGTACTTTTCCAGAACCTGGCACATGAGAGGAGCTCAAAAATGCTTACTGCATGAATGAAAGAGTAAAGGTGGGCCTTCGTTCTGAGTAATCCCTAAAATACTTTACTTGGTGCTGCCCAAGTTTCCAAAGGAAGCTACTTAGTAATTTTAAAGTGAAAGAAAATATTTTTAAGATCTGAAAATGCTTACTCTTCCATCAGGCTCCATGGAAAAACATTCCCTGGGGATATAGTTCCTTAAGACTCTCTTCTTGCAATGAATACTTCCAAAGCGTCCTCTTGACCAAACTGCTCCTTGGAGAACATAATGCTTTTTTCTTGGAAGTTGTCCCTGAAGGGGACTGAAACACTTTGGTCAGTCCCAAGACACACTTGAAGCAGCTCCTGGTTTGAAAGAAACCTTTCATAGCTATCACAAGGCAGCAGAAGAATTTGTCTGGCAGAATTCCAAGGACAGACAAGCTGGCTGGAAGGTCTGGGAGGTTTTCATGAAGAAAGATTTAAAAGGCTGTTTTGTTGGGATTTGGAATGTGAAAACACAGCTGCTTACCCACAGGAAACCCAGAAGAAGTCAGAGGACAGTGGCAAAGGTGCCACTGTAGTAAACTGGCTCATTGTAGACTGAGGAGCCCACTTTTCCTAGGACTCCAATGCTCTGCCCTAAATATTGGGCCAAACGATTTCAGAAAAGGAAATTTTTTGACAATTGCTTTGTCAGTGTGTGGTCACTGACAGCCAAAGGCAACTTTGATGGTTCTGAGCAAGAGGAGATTTTTCATGGTTGTTTCAACTCTCATCTTTGGAAAAGAAGAAATCAGCCCTGACCTGCCGGTGTTGGGATGGCCTCAGGGCAGGCAGCGTGCCCTGGTGCTCATCAGCATCTGGGTGCCCCTCTGCACCTTTTAGATCCCAATGAGATGGAAAGAGGACATGACTCCACCAAATGTTGAAGCCAGGGCGACCTTGAAGTTCAAAGATAGTGAACTTGCAGGAGAAACAACCTGAAGCCATAAGGCGCCATGGGTGTGTGTGAGGGGGTGCATGGCAGAGCCTCCCATCCTTTAGGGGACTTCGAGGTGAGCAAGTACATGAATTTTTCCTGAGTTAAACCTCTGAAGTTCAAGGCTGCAGTTGCAATCTGTGACGCTGTCTGCATACCAAAGAGCAATGTGCCTGGAGAAGGTTGGTCTCCTCAATTCCAGGGGACAGGTCTCCTTAGAATCTCCCCAGAGGCTCAGAATACAGACAGAATTTTAGTCCCAAAGGTGAGGGAAGGGGCTGCATGGAGCAGGCAGGGTCAGGTTCATTATGAGACAGGTTGTGGGTAAGAATCTGGTTCAAGGTCAGAACCAGATCAGAGGGCAGAAAACCAAAGGAGAAACCAGCAGAGGTGAAACAGGACAAGGTGGTGGCTTGGGGATCATACACAGCCCTGGATTCCTCAGGAAGCCATAGATGCCAGCCCGGTGGCAGGTTCACTAGTACCACAATTAGCTGGTCGGGGAGGCCAGGGATGTGGCCACACCTTCAGCCAGGTCAGCAGACAGGATCTAGATGGCGCTGACACCTAGAACTTCCCATTGTGAGCCATTGGGAAGGTGAACTAATCTAAGTCCAGATGTTTCTATAGAATAAAACTCTGAAGAAGCCTCAAGTGTGGAGAAAAATGTACCTGCCAGGTTCCAAATCAGGTTCCAGAGTGCTGCATACCCTAATTGTTTCTTTGTTTTGAACTAAGATCTCCAGCCCCCATTACCATCACGGGTTCTGCCAGAGAACAATAATGAGCTTGAATGTCACAGGGACCTGGGGAGCGATTTTCTAAAATCCAAACTTCTGAGAGTCATTTCCTCTCCTAACTGGGTCTGTCTATTTACTCGGTGTGCACCGAGTCTTCTCTGGTGGGTTAAACCCTTTCAATTGTTGTGAGGTGCCTTGTCCTTGCGGACACGCTTGCTCTACCCAGCTCATACTCAAATCAAACTCCTGGACTAGGTTTAATTTATACTTTGTTCTATAAAGATGAACCATTTGCTTATTTAAAGTGTTTCCTTTTTTATGCCTTTAATCAGTGGCTGTTTCTTTCCTCTCTCTGAAGTTTAATCTAATCAGAAACAAATCTGATGCACACGAATGGATGACTCATTAGCATGTCCCAATCAGGTTCAAATTGGCCACCCTTTCCAGAGGCCCCTGATAAAGAGTGACACTGGCCCAAATGATGGTTCAGAGCCAATCTCCAAACTGCGTTGTCTTAGTAAGTCAGGAGGTCCTTTCTGAAATCCAGGGCACGCAGGCATCACAGGCAAAGTATACACTCTGTCACTCTCAGCAGAGCGGGGGCCTTCTGATGACAGGTGACTGCAGTGTCATTACGACAGGGTAGGTAGAAGTCAGTATGGCAGATCCAAGGCACAGACATAAGGAAAAGCTTCATGTCTGGTCCAAGCATCCCCCGCATACTTGGCTCCATGGGGCTGTCCCCGTTAGCATCCAGTGATAAAATGAAGCTGAGAGGCTGAACCTTTTGTCACCCGGAATGACATTTGTTCTAAGGAGCTTCCCTCTTGTCCAATTAAAATTCAGATTATGAAAGCTGTTGTGCTGGGTTTTCTCTTAAAGAGATTTGCCCTTTTCATACATATTAAAGTGAATTGTCAGCTTGGGCGTCATCATGGTGTCATCTCTGCAAGGCACCAGCATTGAGCTTGCATGAACAATGGGGTTTATAAAAGAGCTCAGCAGTGCAGGAGGGCAGAGCTGCAGGGGACATGCCAGCAGTCTTCCGCCATTTCCTGGGGGAGAAAACTGAAATTCAAGGTCAAGTGATAATTCGGAAGCGGGATAGTGAGTGGATCTAAAGTCTCACTCTTGGGAGAAAAGAAGTCATTCCTAAGCATGGGCTCTGTGCCAAACAGTCTTGATGTCAAAACCTACAATCCCCATCGGTGACTTTAGGTGACTTCATTTCACCTTTTAATGCTCAGTTTCCTTATCTGTAAAATGGAGATGAAAGTAATAAATTACAAAAATAATTGTGAGTAACATGTGCAGAGAGACTGTTTCAATACCTGGCTCCACCTTAGAGGTCGCTAAGTATTAGCCATAATATCACTGTAAGTTTCCACTGACTATAAGATTCACCATTCTTTTCACAAAAGGTTGGAGGAAACACACTGAGGTCCTCTGGAGATTTAAATATCCAACTGTCTATGCGTCATCTCTACTTCTGTATCATTCAGGCATTTCAAGCTTATTTTACCAAAAGCAAAGTTCTTGTTTCCTTCCCTGCCTCACCATCTGTCCCTTAGTCACCCCCCATCTACCTCATAGCTCAAGCCTGAAACGTGCAATTCATCTGTAATCCTGTCCTCTTTCCCCTTCTCCACAGCCAATACACCAGCAAATACAGCCAGTCCTACCTCCTAAATTGAGTTTAATCACTTCTCTCCACCTGCAAGGCCAACAATCTGGCCCAAGCCACCACGAACTGTGCGAACATCTCCATGCAGAGTCTCCTAACAGGTCTTTTCCCTTCATCTTTTGTTGTCCTCTGACTTTCCTCCTCAAATTATAAATCAGAGTATATTTTTAGTCTCTGTTTCGACAGTTATTGAGCGCTATGTTTCAGGTACTGTTATAAGAGATGGGAATTTTGTCACTGAATCTAACATGAAATCTCTGACATTTGGGATTTGCCTTCGTTTTTTTTCAGTGAACATTTTCTATAGATTAAATTGCCTCCTTCTATATGTTAAATTATTAATTTCCCACTTGACTACATTGGAGATAGGGTCTTTAAGGAGGGGATTAATGCTAAGTGACGTCATAAAAGTGGAGCCTTGATCCACTTGATGTCCTTATAAAAGGAAGATATTAGATTTCCTCTCTCTCTCCCTCTCTCTCCCTCCCTCTCTCTCTCTCTCCCTCCCTCCCACTCTTCCTCTCTCTCCCTCCCTCTCTCCCTCTCTCTCCCTGCTTCTCTCTTCCTCTCTCTCTCTTTCTGCCATGTGACAATATGGCAAAAGGATGGCTGTAGGCCACAAACACAGCCCTGCCTGATCAGACACAACCATGCTGCGTCTTGCTCTTGGATCTCCAACCTACAGAATGGCAAGAAAGTAAATTTCTGTTGTTAAAACCACCCAATTTATGCCACTTTGTTATGGCAACCTGAGTTGATTAACATAGTACTTATTTCAATTTATACCCATGCAACTATTTTTGTTCCATTTTACCAGCTATCTGTCTCATTCTATCATTAGCTTAAGAAACAAAAAGACCATATTCACCCATTGTATGCTAAAGGCCAAGCAGGGTACTTGCATATGGTAGACACCCAATAATTAGTATCAGGTGAATGAACTGCATCGAGTGGGGACATAAAATTTTAAGTAGGAGTGTCTACATGCCCTGGCTTGCATAGGTCAATAGTGGTTTGTGGTTCTTGTTTTAGGGTATTAGTAACATTTTTCATTCTCAGATGTATTTGGTTTGTGTATCAAATTACCATTTATTATTTTGCTACATATGCCAAATTTTAATATGACTTTAGAAACATTAAAATCTAGAATAAGTTTTCTGTCTTGAAGTCACAGTATTACTAGCTTTCTCTCCCCTCTAGTTGATGATTCCTTTATATGACTACAATTCTGGCGCAGTGAAAATTAGGCAGATCACTGAGCCCTTCACCCACCAATGTGCAGCATCCAAAGCAGAAGCAATGGACAGAAAGAGCACAGCACTCAGGTAGTGCTCCACACCTGTCGGGGCTACACTGAGCAAGAGAGAGACCATGGCCTGTCCTTCAGATGTTCTCAAACCAGACAGAGATGGGACCTAAAGAAGTAAGCAGAGTTCCTTTCAGTACTTTTCACTACAGATTAACTCATTTATTTTCAGGACTGACTTGATATTGCACATAAGCCTTGCTGTCTTGAAAAATCCTTGTGTAGAGGTGATTTCTGGAAACCATCACCCATAAGCATTAGGAAAAGATTCTTTTGTGTCCTGCGTCTTGCACTGGTTTACAAAGTAAAGGGCACCTATAAGGGAAGGATGTGTCTCTGAATGTCTGCAACTGTGGATTTAGGAATATCAAGCCTGGTCTTCATGAGGAGGAGGGGAGGCTACGCTCAGCTTTATCAGTCATTCTGGCCTTGCTTGATGGTCCCTTCCTGGAGACTAAGAACTACAATGGAACCATGACAAAGTACTAGCTTCCAGGGTCTGATGCAAACCAGTAGCAGGCCTACTCAGCTAAAGAAAAGCAAAAAATGAAACAAAAAGGATATAGAGTGATACTTAGGAGCTTTAACCTAGACTGCTGGCTCTCAGCCTTTTTTTCTTTTTTTTTCTTCAAAAATCAGGAGATTAAAACATTGATACATTACTATTGTCTAATCCACAGACTATAATCAAATTTCTTTGACTGCTCCAATAATGGCTTTCATAGCTATTTTCTCCCTCGACCTCATCTTTTTGTGAAGACAAAATTTTCTTCAGGTTGACCTTTAGAATCCTTTTATCAATTGTTACCTCTCCTGCACATTTTATTAATCTCACTTTTCTACGGCTCCCTTATTGGACACAAAGCAACCTAAATGTGAAGACCCATCCTGAGTACAATTGTCCATGGGCGCTCTCCTTCTGCTCCCCACCATTTCTAGCTAATTGCTTCATTATGTACTTTTTTAGTTGCACTATTCTTAAGGGATTAATTTTGCACTTATCTTTGCTAACCGTAAAACTTTTACAACATACTGTTAAACTGCGTCTGTTCAGCTGCGGGTTTGCAGTTGCAGAGTCACTCCATGGCTGGTGTGCTAGGAAATTGTGCACTATATGGCAAAGAAGCATTTGCACAATGTTTTCAGATGCTTCCCTGGAGCTGCTGGGTATGGAAGAATAATTGGTTCTGGGCTGGTTACTTCAGGCACCAAGATGCTCTTCCACACGGGGATCACATGCAAGAGAACACCTACAAACAGAGTTTTAGCCTTATAGGGATCAGATTGCTCAGATCTCAGAGGTCCTGGGAATTTCAGGTGCCAGGAGGCTACAGTTAGTGGTATGCATTCATGATTCAACACAGCAGGGCTATCTCTGCTGACAACCCAGAAGCAAACAAAAATAGAAACCACATCCTCAAGACCAAGTGCGTATTTTCTCAGGGCTCTGGCATCTGGCCCCCACTGACAAGCAGGAACTGGATCACTAGTAGCCAAGGAACTCTCTCACTTCTTTTTCTGGTCAAATAGAATCTTTAATGCCTAGGCTCCTACCAATCTCCAACCAATCCTTCCTTGGCCCTTTAAAACCTGTCTTCTATTACCACTCCTTAACTTCAGTTGTGCCCTGCCTAACCTTAATGGTGTGTCCATTGCCATTTGCCCACTTGCATTCTCATGGCACAAGGAGGTGACTTAGAGGCTGTGGCATCAGACAAACCATGGTCAGGTCTAGGGTGCACCACTTTTTCTCCATGGGACCTGGGCAAGTGAGTCAACTTCTCTGAGCTTCTGTGTTCTCACCTGTATTAGGTTTCCTGTCACTGAGACAAAATAACCCACACCTACAACTTAAAGGAGGGGAGGTTTAATTTGGCTCACAGCTTTTAGGAATTCATTCCATGGCCAACTAGCTCCAAGGCAGAAACAGCATGGTGCAAGGGTCTGGCAGAAGATAGCTGCGTATCTCAAGGTAGCCAGGAAGCAGAGAGAAACGAAGAACCAGGGATGGAGATACATACCCCGAAGGTATTCTTGCATCGATACACTTCTTTCAAAGACCCTACCGCCTAACAGTGTATTTAACTACAAAGTCATCAATGGATCAACCAACAGATGTCTATGGCACTCCTATGTTCCAATCACCTCCCAAAGCCCCACCTCCGAACACATGCAGTTTTCGGTGCACATTCTAGATCTAAACCTGTAAAATGAGGACAGTAATTCTGGTCTCTATGGAGTAAATGATGTACAGCATAAAACTCACTAGGACATCAGCCCTATGAGTAAAAATCCAAGTTACCTTGTCCATCACTGTGTACCCAGTGCTTAGCACAGTGTCTAGAATAAATGCTATATAAATATTTATAGAATAAGTATAGCAAGCACAAAATAAATATTTAAAAGATGGTAGCTATTATCATTAGCATCCGTGCTGGCTTACGTCTCACAGTTCTGAAACTCTGCCTTCCTCTGACTCCTGTAAGTTTCCCCACTGTAGCCCATATCTTTTTAATTGGTTCTTCTTTGTAACTGTGGGTACCACTGTGACATCCACTTCCCCATCTTTGAAGTTCATATTTAGTTCTCAAATCTCTTCTCTTTTCAGTTCAAACTTTCGTGCTCACTGGGCACCTCGTCTAACCTTCAATGGCCACACAAAAGAAAACTGATTCCATTGCCTCGTGCCCGAGGTTTTCTTCTCTTTGTTGTTAGTTTTGTGATTCCATTGCCTCGTGCTCGAGGTTTTCTTCTCTTTGTTGTTAGTTTTGTAGCTTTGGTTTCCTGTTGATGTCAGGATTCAGGGTATCGCATTGCTCTGTCAAGTGCATGTCATCAGCCGCATATTAAATGATCACTACAGTGAGTTCTCAATTTACAAACATTCCCATTTCAAACTTTTACAGGTAGGAGTGGACCTCACTTTATGCATATTTGTAGATGTGAACAAATCGTGGAAGTAGCTCATGTGTCTGCCAGTCATTGCCACAGTTGTGCTGTTGTGTGCTTACTGTACAGTGTGATGGTACAGAGTAGTACAGTGCTCAGTCAGGGCTCAGGATATCCGGAAGCAAGAGAAAAAGCAGAGGAGAAGCAAGAGGAAAAGAGGAAAAACAGTGGTGATGTGAAGGGACTTCTAGGAAGCACAAAGCAATACACATTGTACATCTGTGTCATAGATATGTTAGATTCTCTTTATCCTACTTAGGAATGAGTCCAATTTATGAACATTCTCCTGGAATGGAATTCATTCATTAATTGGGGACTTGCTGTAAATGAATGACAAGACGAATGAATTATTCAAGTTTTTTGGTTATTTCCACTGTTACTTCAAATATCAAACTTGCTCTAATTTCCCTTTCAAACCAACAATCTATCTCAAACTCTTCTCCAAGGGTACCCTTAAATCTCCAATTATTTGGGCTGAAAAATTTCATTGCTATCTTTGTGGGACCCTGGAAAATTAACTCATTTATGAGAATCAAGAAGGGCTCTCATATGATCTCCAGGGATCACTCAGATTATTATTAAAATTCAACACAGTGCTAAGGGAATATGTGGACACTGACTTGGCTAAATCTTTAAGTTACTGAGGAAGTAAAAAGGACTGGAAGTTTGAATTTGGTATTTAGTGTTTTTTGAAATTCCTGGCCTCAGAAGATCAACACTGAACACTAATTCCATTGTGTAAGTATCAGCCTTCTGTAAGTGTAACCCTATCACAACTGCTGAAGGTCAATGCCAAGGAGATTCCAGTTAATGACAAAATGATACAAAGTACACATGCGCGCGTGCGCGCGCGCACACACACACACATTATTGCAAGGTCTCAGGTTATTCTGAATTCCTGTGTTAGCTGACCTGAGCCAACCATAACATTTCGAAGCAACCAGAGACTAAAATCCAGTGTAAAGTGTGCACTGATTGATTTATTGTATCAACCTGAAAAGTTTGGAAGTTTACCTAAGGGACTCAGCAGGGAGGGCCAGGGTCCTCACTTTGTAAACATCCTCTTCCTGTGCAAGAGGAGGGCACTGAAATGGTGTGAGTGTTACACCCACCCTGGGTGAGGAGTGGTAGCCTGCTTACAATATAAAGGAGGAAAAGACACTTGCTCTTCTCCTCTCCTTCTGCTCTTGTTGCTTTGCTGTGTTTGCTTCTGTGCCATGCCACCCTGCCTTGGAGCCAGCTGACTGTGGACTGAAATGTCTACAAACTATGAGCTAAATAAACCTTTCCTTCCTTAGTTTTGTGTGTTGGGTATTTTGTCCCAGCTACAAGAGAAAAGTAACCAAGACAAAGTGTCTAATTTTCTCTGTCACAGAAGTGGGAGGGAATCTGCTTGTAGCCTTTCCATGCCATGCTGCATCTGAAGATTTCTTGTGACCTTTTCAACTGAGTAGGAATGCTGGTCCCTAACCCGTTACTTTCATGAGTCTCTATAACTGTGCTAGCATAGCATAGCATGTACTAGCATGGACTGGAAGCTGTTGCATCCGTGTTTTCAATTAACTTCCTTGTTGGATAGTGGAAAACAGCCATGATGCTAGCAGTGTACTAAGATTGCTTAGACCTTTGAGTTCCAGGCCTCTGGGGAGAGCACACAGGATGTCTCTTGTGTGCTTCAATATCACACACTGGCCTGCATATATTAACCTGCCTGGACTTCTTTTACTGGTAATTAGAGCAGTCTATAATCCTTTGGCCTTAGGCACATTTTTCTAAAAAATATCTTGAACAGAGGTGATGCCTAGTTGAGGCCATGGCTAGGAATCATGCTTTTTCTTCTTCCTCTTCATTGCTAGCTCTCTAAACCCAGATTTCTGACTTCTGATTCATCCTTCTCTTCTCATTTAGCAGCTCCTCAGTTGATCCCTTTTCTGACTCTCTGGGGCTGGCTTTCAACTCAGCTCTTATCCCCATTGCTCCCCTCAGTTCTGAAGTCTCCTGTGACCTCCAGTGAAGATGCTGTGTAGCATCTGTTCCAGAGCCCGGCCCTCGTGAGAGATTTGGGCTGAATCATCAAGGCCTGAAATGGTACTGCGGTCATTTTCCAGTGCAATGCTAGCCCAATGACAGCGATTAAGGCCTGAGTTGTTAAGCTGGTTCTCACTTTGAGCAATTTTGGGTAGGAGGGGTAGTTATTCAGTCCTGTTGCCTCTGGCCTCTAATTTACAGAATGGGGAAACAACATAGAGCTCACAGGGCTCATATAAAAATTAATGAGACGATATACCCAAAGTGACAGGCAAATGCCACACAATAAGGAGAAATCCCTCTTCTTGTTACTAATATTTTACTATCAGTTTCCAAACTGGTAGCTGAATAATGATTTCAGATTAAGCCTAACTACTGCCAACTACAGGGCACATACCTACTTTATGGAGTAACAACCTTCGTCTGTTGTCCAGGAATTTATAATACTACATCAAATCTAGTATCTGTGCCAGAGTTCAGCAAGCCAGTGTTAGGAACCCAGGAAACGTGTGCAGGCTCTCAGCTCCAGGGCATCCACCGTAAGTGCATTTTTTTCCCACTAAGTCCCTGATAAAAATGTTGAACAAGCCAGGATAAGCTAAGAGCCCAAACAAAGCTGTCTTCTGGATTGTTATAACAATATAATAGCTCTACCTTTTCTTATTTCTGTTCTTTTTTTTTAAACCCCACTATAGAGCCCTGGTTCCCAAACTTCCTGTTCCGCTGTGGTCAGACTCCTTCTTAGGGTCAATCTGCATGTTCACCCCAATTCACTAGAATGTTCCACATCCTCTTCCCCACCCGAAGAACACACACTCAAACCTGGAGAACCAGCTAAATGCCACCTCCTCTGTGAAGCCCCAACTCACACAGGTATAGTGGTCGCTTCTTCTTGGTCCCCTCACAGTATACACAGGACCTTTCTGTGCTTGCTTCGGCAGCACATGTACCAAAATTGGAACGATTAGCATGGTCCCTGTGCAAGCATGACACAGGACCTTTCTTTCTCATCATTTTGATCTGTGCAGCCTATCCAATGTTTTAATGTACATTATGCCCAGGGTGGTACATCTTCATCCACAAAGTATCTTTCTCTATAAGGTAATATAATTCTTTTGATCACTTTTTCATACAATAAAATTAAAATGTTTCCCTTCATGCTAACTTTCTAATTTGGTTTTATCAGCATTGTTTTCATTGGGGTTAATACATTTTGCATTAATTTTACAACTTAGATAAGGATTCTTCCACCGGTGTGTTTTTATTCATATCACATTTTATAAGGATGATGATCATCACAGCATTTTATTTTGTGGTAGTAATTCCTACAAAATTTAGTTTTCTTGAATCAAATTTTGCATATCTAAATTATTGTGAGTGTTCATTTCTTCTATCAATTGTTTAATTGTGTGTTTATGCATTACTGGAGACTTATTGGGTATTCTACCCAAGAGTTCAGTACCACTGAGCTATATAACCAACTCTTTTGTTATTTTTTATTTTGAGACAGGTCTCACTAAGAAGCCCAAGCTGGGCTCACATTTGGTTATCCTCCTGCCTCAGCTTCCTGAGTAGCTAAGATTACAAGTATATGCCACCGTGGCCAGCAATTGTTTAGTTTTTATAATTTTTACTATGTTCATCTTTATTTGTTGCTTTAGATTGTTGTCTATACTGTCACTCATCTATTACCCTTGGAACTTTTTAAACTTATACATTTTTTTTAAAGAACATCACCTAAAATATGAGTAAGTTTTCTGAGTTGTGTATTTAATGGGCATTGCCATGGGTAGATCAAAGAACACAGAAACGTCTTTGAAGTCAAAATAGAGGAAGGGACCAAAACATCATATCCAGTTTGTGATACTTTCTACAATTTTCTGTTATACTGTACTTAGAATGCAGTAATGCCACTCTTAAGGTACTGGGTTAATTCTTGTATGAGTTGAATTCTTGTTCTTAAAGGACTGAATTAATTAGCAAAAGTGTGGGCCACCTGCTGTTTTGTCCCTTCTGGGCACTCCAGCTCACCTCCCCATTTGTCTGCACGTCATATGCGTGAAGTCCTCACTCAAAACAAGGAAGAGGCTCATGCCATGCTCTTAGATGGTTCAGCCTCCAGAGCCATAGACCAAAGTAAACATCTATTATTTATAAATCACTCAGACTGAGTTATTCTGCTATAGCAACTGAAGATGGACTAAGATGAGACAGTATTAGGATAACTAGATGGTCATATGGAAGAAAAAGATAGTAGGTCCATCCCTCACACCATACATCAGGATCAATTTTGAACGAGCCACAGATTAATTTGTAGAAAGTGCAATCGTACAAATATTAGAAGAAAACATAGATAGATTTCTCTATAACCTGAAAATAGATAAGAAAAAACTGATACTTCTGTGGCTTACATTTTTTAAAAATGCAGCTTTTGCTTAGATAAAAAAGACATGAGGTAAAATCAAAAGACAAGTAACAAATTGGGAGAAAATAGTTGCACTTTATATGAAAGACAAAGTTTTACCAGCCTAATGTGTAGCAATTCTAAAAATAGAGAAAAGACTAGCACCCTTACAGGAAGTGGGCCAAAGTTATGAACAGCTCACAGAAAAGAGAAATGCAAATGGCGTTAATCACAAGAAAAGCTTTTCAACCAAGTTCTTAATAAGGGAAATGCAAATGAAAAGTACTCTAAAAGTCATTTCTCATCTGTGAGACTGGCAAAAATTTCAAATACTCCACAACCTACTGTGTTGGTGCAGCTATAAGGAAATTGACAGCTGTATCATTTCTGGTGGAATAAATAGCACCTGTCTGGAGGATATTGGGTGATGTTGGATGGTATTTAGGAATCTATTTGAAAGACAATAAGTAAAAATATAAAAAACATATGTAGGGATTTAATTATAGCACTATCCCCTTTAAAAGAAAAGGATTGAGGAATACCTTACTACAGAATGATCTTCAGAAATATATATATATATATATATAATATTATATATACATATATAATATATATTCTCAAAAGAAATAAGGAAATAAAAATGTGTATAGTACAGCACCATTTATCTAAGAGAGGGGAGATATTATTAAATACACATTTGTTTATATTTTTCAAGTGTAAAGTAAAAGGAACAAAATTAAATGTTTACATTAATGGTAGTGAGGCAATAATATGAAGAGAAACAGTGATAGAAGATGGACTTTCTGAATAGACCATATTTTATAGATTTGATTTTTGGATTATATGAATATTTGCATAATTATAAAAATTATACTGAAAACTCAAGAGCAAAATTAAATACATGAATCCATTTATTAGTTTAGTAGAAGAGCTACACAGAAAGGAATCTCTCTAGAAGTCTTTAAAGCACTGTGATTTGACTGTACGTCTCTAGCAGGGATAACCTAAAAATGAGGGATGCTAAAAGTGAAAAATTGGAATTGTTAGGGCCAGGGATATAGCTCAAGCACCTGCCTGGCAAGGGTGAGGTGGTGAATTTGATCCCTGGCACAAAAAAAAAAAAGGAACTGCTTTCAGTTATCATGTTTTGGTGACAGGGTTGTTATTAGTATTGTGAAACAGTTGTGGACATCCTGGGGAATAAAACACAGAAGTAATTTTGTAGTTGTCCCTAAGAGCCAGAAATTTTAGCATGGGAGAAGAGAAATACACAGAGATGTAAGATTGATGAGGCAAGGTAAAACCCTATAGTTCTAAGTTTGAACCAGAAAGAGGAGTAGAAAAGCTTAAAGTACTTTTTTCTCTACAAAAATAATACTAATTTCTACTTCTCACTATGATAAAACTCTAGAAACTTGGATCAATCAAGTAGCAATGAACACTCTGGGGCCAAGTTTGTGGTTTTCTCCCCAAAATACTGTTCCTTGCTGAACTTATGCTGGGAAATAGCTAACGACGGGTCTGGAGCAGGAAATGTGTGAGGATCGCTGGCCCCTCCTAAGAGCCCGAAGGACTCCGGAGCCAATGTCAATGCGTTTCCAATGGGAAAACAGGGAAAATTTGCAAGTAGAGAAAGATATTAAGTATAATGAACTGAAATATACCAAATACATTTAAATCCATGAGCTCATGAGATTGTAAAACTTACTGGTCTCCTTTGGAAGATGATAGAGAATTCATATTTTTGGAAACTGTTACAGAAAGAACTATTTATTCTAATTTCTCCAAATGAACTTTTTTGTACTTCTGGGTGACCAAAGAATGGATTTTTGTAAATGGATCTTTATAAAAATGATTCCAACTAATGAGTGAGAAAGAAAAAATAAATTTATCACTATTTTGACCTCTTGTGAATTATTAAATTGAAGCAATAATCCACAATGATGGCTAGAATCACAAATGGGGAAATAAGTAGACATTGTGTGCCTTGTTATAGAAGTACACATATACTGTCTATAAGATTGTCCTCCTTCAAAACTGAACCCAAATATCTAGATTTAATTACCAGTTTAGAAGAGATAAATAGAACAGAAGGACATGTTGAATAACATGAGAAATGTAGTCATGAAAATCTAGACTGTTCAAGGCTCTGCAGGACAGAGAGAGAGAGAGAGAGAGAGAGAGAGCTGAAAGATATATTAACTAATCAAATCATGATTTGAGCAAAAAAATGAGAAAATCAGTGAAATTTAAACACTCATTGAATATTTGATGATATTATGTAACATTTTTAGGACTGAAAATAGTACTCTGACCATATTTGTTGCTTTTTTAAAATATCACAATCTAGTTTGCAAGCACACTAAAACTTTCTTGATGAAACAATATGCTGTTTGGCATTTGCTCTAAACTAATCAGGATTAGGAGAAGACTGGATAGGAATAGAATTAAAACCAAACTGGTCTTGAGCTGACAATTCTGAAACTAGTTGATGACTACAGAGATTTATTACATTATACTATTTTTATATATACTTGAAATTGTCCCTAATAAAATATTTCTAAAGTCTCTTTTTTGATAAAGCATCTGGAGTGTGGAGCACAGTACCCTAAATACTATATTAATTGTTTTAGAAGACAGCGGAATTCAAGTTCTAAAATTCAACTTCTTTTATGAGGGACCTTATCACGTGTAATTCTGGGTATTATGGAATGTGAAAGGTGTCATGGATGACCTGTCCCTGTTCTCTGGAAGCTAAGACATGTGCGTAGAATCTAGATTTAGCTAACTATACGTTGTCACTCAGAATTTTAAATCTTGGTGAATGTCATCAAGACCCAAGCAGAGATGCCCAGGGTCCAGTCGCAGGACCCTAAACATAGCGATTCAGAGAAGTCAGTAATTTGTAAATATGTCCAAATTGTTGCCCAACAAAGTCTTGCCTGGTAGAATCAATATCTTGTTTTCTGCATTATCCTCTAAACAGCTCAATCTAGTCCAGACTCATTCACAGCTGAGGCAAGAAGAGAGCAGGTCTCTTTCATCTCGTCCACGACTGCTTAGTCCTGGCAGTAGGGTCAGAGATGTTCCCTAAACAGCCTGCTAAGGTCACATGGTGTTGCCTGTGTTCCTGCTGTGTAACTCTCCTCATTCTTTCTTGTTTTCTAAATCTGCTTCTACAGACCTCTTTATTTTTTAAGACACGCAACAGCCTTCCTATACATTCCTTTTGTCTTTTAGTTAACTGGAGTCAGTTTTCTTTGTGTACAACATAGATGCCTGAGTGATATTTCAATAAAAAGTTCAGCAGAACTGTAATACCTATAAATTAATGCATACTTTTAAAATAAAACACCATATGGATGGTAGTATATTTATGCAACATACATATTTACATGTAAATATATGATAATGTTTTATATAAAATATTTTATAGTTTATAAAGTGCTTAAATTTGTTTTCATCTATTTTTTGTTAAAAATAATAATTATGATAATGATAAGTATGAATTAACTTTTATGGTCAACATAAATATTTTTAATCATATAGCACTATTAAGATAATAAACTCTGGCTTGCTTACAGCATTGGATTCCCGTATGCACAAACAGGATAAGTGTAGCAAAAGAATTTTGCAAACACTGATGACAGGCACTGCCCTTCTTTAGTTGATGTGGAAACAACAGATGAATCTAACAGGAACCAAGGGGATTTTCTGATACCTGGCAACTATGCAACTTGTGAAGTCTACCACAACTGTGTTCACACCTCCACTGTTCCCCTCATCATATATACCCTGAGGAACTGGCAGTTTCCATGGGCCATGTGTAGGTACTAGCTTCTTCATGGCCAAGAAATAAGATTTAAGAAAGGGGAAAAAATTAGTAGAGCAGGATAACAGCAAGTCCTCACGGGTTAAGAGTAGTCACTTTCCAAGGTATTGGAGTATCTCCAGTGTAAGTCTCTGCTTTATTAAGATGGTAAATAAGGCTATCAAGATAAGGAGGACTTTAAAACAATTCTTTGCTGTCTCCAAGGCCAAAAGGTGGAGCCAGTCAGCTAGACCTGCTCTTGTCCTAGATGTCACTAAACTACGGGAGTTCTCCCATAGTGAGGGATTCCACTTCTAGTCAGGCCTTCTGATGAAGTTAGGAAAGAGTAATTCAGTGAGGCAGGTTGGCACTGGGGAATAAAGAATAAATTCAACAATTTGACCTTAGGAACAGGTAGTAAAAAGTTATCCTGAAGAATGAGGAAACTAAGAGTAGTCATAACAGCAGATGACAGACTAAAGAGGCAAATGAAAGCTAACATTCCACGACAGAGGCTCTAAGATGCCATAAGGAACCCTATGGGTAAAGCTCCAGATAAGTGATTTGCAGATATGCCCAAGTAGGTGTCCAACAGTGAGAGTTCTGTCTGCCAGACT
Organism: Dolichotis patagonum; assembly: GCA_004027295.1. Taxonomy (NCBI): domain Eukaryota; kingdom Metazoa; phylum Chordata; class Mammalia; order Rodentia; family Caviidae; genus Dolichotis; species Dolichotis patagonum. The sequence goes on from PVJX010001373.1 coordinate 47,686, forward strand.
CTTCTCTGTGGCACATTCCAAACTAATCCATTCTAGAAACACCCTCATTCGGACGGGCAAGATGCACAGGGAGTCACTTTCATCTGGCTGCCTGCTCTGGACCTCTGGACACCACTGGTAGGGCACAGGATGCATCTCTAGTACTCTTTCATTCCCCTGCTTACTTCTTTCCACTACAAAAAGACGGAGACCACCACTATCCGTATTAAAGAATTTAATTGCAAGGAATAATAAGCAGGTTAGGTTTCCAAATCAAGTTCTCCACATCAGTTCCATATAACTGATGAATTGCTGATTTCAGTAAAGGAAACTTTGCAAACTTCAAATTTTGCAAAGAAATTTTTAGATATGTGCATGAACCTTTCAAGTTACTGAAGAGGCATACAGAATACAATTTATGGCTTTATTTATGACTCAGGAATCTTGAGATCACTAGAAATTGTGCTGTGAACCCTGGGTGTTTAGCCTTAAAAGAAACAGACCCAGACTGCTATATCATTGATACTTGTTATCTTCTCTGTATTTTCAATTCAAGTAATTTCTACACATTTGAAATACTTTGCTTCTTCAAAACTTGGCAGTGCTTAAGGTCAAAATCATGTGGTCTTAGTTTTTCATTTGTGAGAATATTTTACTTTATAACTTCCATTTATTTAATGGATACAGGATATTTTGGGGTTTTTATTTCTTCCTGGGTCAGTTTTAATAAGCTACATTTTCCCACAAATTTATTTTTTTCATTCAAATTTTCTAATTTTGGCAAAAACTTGTTCATAAATTTCTCTTAATTTTTTAGACTGTCTTATCTGTATCAATGTTCCTTCTTTCATCTTTAATATTTGTTTCTGTCTGTCCCTTCTTTCTATTGCTAAACATCTATGTTTGATTATCCTTTCCAAAGAATCAAGTTTTAGCTTTATTGAACTTTTCTATAGGTGTGTGTATATATTCTATTACATTAATTTTGTTTTTCAACAGTTTCAGTGTATAGTAAAAATACACTTTATTACTGGTGTATCTTTCTAACTACTTATAATTGTATACTTATTAACTTTCAATTTTTCTTTCTAATATGGGAATGGCATGTTAAATAATTTCTTTTAGGTGTAATTTTAGCTATATTTCACATAATGTAATATAAAGCATATCTGTTATCACTCAACTCAAAATATATTCAAACTTTCAGTGTCTTTTTTGGAGACAACTTGAGTGATTCCCCTTGAATGCAGAACAATTGCTGCAATCTTGATTATATCGAGACTGCTTTCCTTATACTGATATCTAGAGAGCTGGCTATGGTATTTCCTTCTCTCTTCAATTGGCTCTCAGCATTGCAAATAAGGCTAGCAGAGGTCTACTATGTAACCTCTAAAGCTGACAGACAATCTCCTGTTTCCTCAAATGTGCTCTCTGTAGAAGATATGAGCACAGCGGGATGTTAGAGCCATTAGCTCCAGGAATGTTAGCTGGGTATGAGCCTCAAGGTAAAGAGGCTATGACTCCCCAGGGCACAAAAGTTTACATATCAGAAACTGAAGCAACAGCCTCCTAAAACAAGTCAGTTGCTACCTTAATTGAATTATGCAAATTGATCCTTCTACATATCCTTATCTCTGCATTTTACAAAGATGCTTTTCTCCCTACCTGGCCAGCCAGCTCAAGTTACTCATGTAATTCCGCCATCCTGACTGTCACTCATCCCTGAAGGACTCCTTCTCTTCATAAAATAATAAAATAATAAATTCTGGGAGAGGCTCAGGATCAGAGCTTTTTTTGCATATTGTCATGGGGATTGGATTTAGGACCCCTTGGCTGCCCTAAACTTGGAATATGTCTTGGTGTCTTTACTCTCGCCGTGGGTTGCATTGGAGGTGGTAGATAGGAATTAACTTGCTGGGATTCCAATAACGTCTCATTGGGATTGTAAATATAACTTTTTGGATTGTGAGGAAGACTACAAAAGGGATTACAATATTTGGATGACTGTACACAATATTTGGTATTACAATAGTCTTCTCTTTTTTGTCCTATGATTTACAAGTATTTCACACATCTTCCATATTGACAAAAACATGTCTTGTGTCTATAATTTTTGGTTATGGGTTTCTTAATTCTACTGTGATCAGAGAATGTGCTGCATAGGGTGTTTGGAATGTCCCTTAATATTTGTTGCAGCTTGCTTTATGAGCCAGTGTATGGTCAAATATTCCATGAGTTCTTGGGAAAAAATCCATTTTCAGATGTTGTTAGGTGATATGTCTATATATATGCTCATCAGATTCAAGCTAAATTGTGTTGGTCTATCAATTACTTGGGAGAAATTTAATAAAAGCCTTTACAATGTAAATACAGCTGTCAATGTCTTCTTTTAATTCTGTCAAATTTTTCTTTATACTAAATAAAGTTGTACAGTTAAATGCATACAAATTCATAATCATTATCTATTCTTGATGAATTGCACATTTATCACCTTTAAAGCTTCTTTATTCTAAAGCAGGTTTTAATAGTATTTCTTTCCTAAAATTAATATAACAACCTTCTTTTGATTGGCATCTGCCCACCCGGACTTTTTCCATACTTTTGGATTTTAATCTCTCTGTATTATTATTCAGATATGTATCTTATAAATAGTCTATAGTTAATTTTAAAAATTTAAAATCTATCCTAAAAGTATTTATCTTTTGATTTAGTGCACTTAGACTTACTGATACATTTGAATTTGTTTTTTCCTCATAGTCTGTTCTATACTGTATTTCTTTTTCTCTTACCATTTTTATACTTTACTTTTCCTCAACTACTTTGGAAGTTTTACTTTCTGTATCTGTGATTTTCATGGCTTCCATAAAAATTTTAACTTGCTTGACAAACTTTTTGCAGTCTTTCTATCCTCACTAACAACACAGGCATTTTAAAACACCCTAATGCTAGTCACTCCCTTACAGCTCCTGTGCTACTATCACCATGAATGGAACTTTAATAACCTACCACGTATTACTCTTGTGTTATTTCCTATTGATATTTCTTTGGGTTTAGTCACACACTGTTTTTAGAAAATTTTTCCTCTATCTCAGATTTCTACTGGGATCATTTTCCTTAGACCTGAAGTATATCTTTTATAATTCATTTATTGACAACCTGTGTCTTAGTCACTTTCTTGTTGCTGGGACCCATTTCTTGATACAATGTAAAGGAGGAGAAATTCAGTTTGGCTTAGATTTTTCAGTCCACGGTCAGCTGGTTCCAAGGCAGAAACAGGATGGCACAGTGGCCTAGTGGAGGAAAAGCTGCTCACATCATGGGGGTCGGGAAGCAAAGAGAGAAGGGAGAAGCCAGGGAGGGAGATACAGCTCTCCGGGTTACGCCTCAGTGACCTGCCTCTTCCCACTAGACCGTACCTGCCTTACCTCCCCATAGCAAGTCAGTCACCTCCCCAAAGCCCCAAAGATGGACTCACAAGGCCTGAGGGAGACATTTCTGATAGAAATTTTAACAGTCTGCCAGTGGCAAGGTATTAAGGTCTTTTGTGTGTCTGAAGATGACTTTCACCCTGGCTTTTCAAGGGTATTGTTACTGGGTATACATATATAGGTTAGCAATTGTATCCTATCTGCAGAATCATGATACTCCTTCGTACTCTCCTGAATTCTGTTGCTGCTGTTGAAAAGCCAGCTGTTATTCTAATTGTTGCTGATTTTTAGATAGTCTGCTCTTTTTTCTAAACTGGTATAAGATTTTCTTTTTATCTTCTGTATTCTGCAGTTCTACTACATGATATGTCTAAGTATAGATACCTACATATTCATTTTGTTTTGGGTAGGCAGGCTTCCTCAATTTGAGGATTGGTACTCTATTTAGGAAACTTTTAATCCATTATCTATTCAAATACTGGTTTTTGCTTGAGTTCCTCTTTTTAGCATTTCCATTTGGAATTTTGAGACACTGTGTTAAATGCCCTCTATCTTACATGTCTTTCAACCTTTTTTCCTTTTCATTTCTTTTCCTTCTCAGGTCTTTCTGGGCTGATTTTGGATAATTTCTTTAGATCTACTTTCTAACTTAGTATATCTGATTGTTTTCATAGTCTCTTGTTTTTTATTCATATTTCTGATTCTCTGTTTTATTGCTCAAATATATTGTTCAACATGCTTTATATCCTGTGTGTGATTGATTCAATGCTCAAATACTTTGTGGATCAAATTTGACTGTCCCATCGCTTTTGCAGTTTTCTCAGGGTACTATCTCTCTCTCATTCTTGTTTCTTTTATGAGCTTTTAAAAACTGAACTTGTATTCTTTGGAACTCTAGCTGTGCAAAGTTTAGTGGTGTGGCTACAGGGGTCTTTCTCCAGAGAGAAAATTTATTTTTTATATGAAGAAAATAAACCTATGGGGTCCAGCTTTGTAGGAAGTGAAGCTCAGTTTCTAGGAAGTTGAGAAAATGGCAGCTTCATTATCACCAGGTTCTTTAAATACAATAGAAGCACCTGCACTAAATATTTGATCTCTGTATTCATTTCCTTGGGAAGTTAGAACAAACTACCACAAACTAGACTGCTAACAGCAGCAATGCATCCTCCGACTGTGGTGGAGGCCAGAAGTCTGAAAGCCAGGCATGCTGCTGGCAGGGCCATGTTCCCTCCAAGGTCTCAAGGGCAGCTCCCTTCTTCACCTCGTCCAGCTTCTTAGGCATTCTTTGGCATGCATAAAGCATTATAACTCTATCCTCTATCTCCATATTCACATGGTCTTCTCTCCATGTCTGTCTATATCCAAATTTTCCTCTTCGTATAAGGGCACCGGTCATACTGGATTGGACCCAAATTAACCCAGTTAACTTCATCTTAACCTGACTGCATCTGCAAAGACCCTATTTCCAAATTAGGTCTTTATCTCTGCTAAAAGATAGTAAGACTTCAACATATTTAGGGGAGCTCAATTCAACCTATAACCCGTTTCTGACAGTTTTTTACTTCCTTGGAAGTTCGTGAATACTTTTTAATACATATTTTAATACTTTTATAGTCATGAAGTACATAATCTTTCTGTGTTCTTTTCAATGTCACTTCTTATTTCCCACTTATTTCACTCTGCCACAGATGCTCCTTCTTTTTTCCCATTGCCTTGGGAACATATAAATTAGGGGGGAAAGTTCTATTAGAATTGAATGTGAAATGAGAGCAAGGCTTTAAATCATGACTCAATAGACATGATTGCTAATGAAGTAGAAAAACTGCATGGACATTGTAACAGTTTGGGGGGGGATGCTCAAAGGACTTCTATACCTAGAGCAATAACTATGTTTACAGACTCATCAACACTGGGATTGAATCCATTGTCTTTTGCACATCGCATGACTTTGAGAACATACATTTTCAGTGTTTTCAACTGGAAATGAAGGGAAGTATTATAATAACATCCATCATTATAGTGTTTTGTGGATGAATAATAAAAGTAAAATGTCCAGCACAAATCCCAGTGCAGAATGGGTCCTCAAAAACAGTGCAAATGACTCTGTCTCCATGGTCTAAAATAGAGAAGGACTTTGAATAAGTGGTTCTGTATGGAAGGATAATCACTTTATAGATGAGAAAACCAAGGCACTGAGATACTGGTTCATATACATGGAAGAAAAGCACTAATAAACTAACAACCACTCAAACGAGGGCACCTGTTTGGGAGATGACGAGCAGCTCTGCAGCCCTTCCAGGGGGAACTGGAATCAGGTTCAGCAGTCCCCTCTAATGTGTGCTCAGTTCTGCCAGCTAACAGGGCTGGGCCCTGCTTTAAAGGCCGCGTTTCCTTGAACTCTACAGACACTTCATCTCCAGCAAGCAGGAAGAAAGAGATGCAAAGGAAAAAGCTGGTAATATTTTATGCAATATCTTAAACCCTGAATACAAAGCCACCCAAAGATATTTTAACACATATTTGAGAGCCTCACCCAGCCCCACATTCCAGCATAGCTTTATAATTTAAGGAAGGAAAAGCCAGAAATCACCACCACTCTGTGATTGACTCACACACACGTTGGCAGCAGACTTCACAAATCTAATTCTTTTTTCCATTCCTGGACATTTTTACCAGAGAACACAAGTGACCAGAGGTGGTGCTGCCCGCTCAGCCAGTTCCTGACAGTAGCTCCTGGCGAAACGTATTGCATTTATCCAGGAGCAGTGTTAAAGTGAGACAGTGAGCACTCCAGCAGTGAATCAGTGACCGGTGGAGAGAGAGCCGGAAAACTGAGAGTGATTACGCAGGCACTGTCCTCCATGAATACATTCGCCCCTGATGAGCCCATGCATTTTCCCTGCCTCCAAAGCAATTTCTTGAAGTTCTAGTGAATACAGGTGTCGGGAAGTGTTTTCTAAGCTCAGCTTCAGGCAGATCATTCCCGCTGCCCATTCTCAAAGCCCTGGTATTAAGCTTGGGGATACACCGGGCCCCACACAGCACCTGTCAGGTCCCATAGCGTTGTGAGAGGCTCACTCAGGCCAGAAGGGCACAAGTGGGACCATAGTTGGAACCAGCACATGGTAGAGGAGGTCTGCTTGGGAGGGTAAGCAGGCTGGTGGGAGGGGAAAATTGCAGATGAGAGCCATGGACAGCAGGAGGTCTTCAAGGATTGGCCAGCCTATAGTGTGTGGGTGCCAGGCTGTTAATGATCTGCATGGGGAAGACAGCGGGAGCTACTGCACGGCCGGCCGTGCCACAGTTCAAACATTGGGCTTACCCAGGACACTCCTAGGGTGTGGAAATGACCCTTCATTGTATCCACCATCACATTCCTGCCCAACACCAGGGCATCTAATGGTTGCTTGGAAGGAGGGCAGGGGTGTGTTCAGGGTTTATTTCTTCAAGGGCAGGGATGAGGAGCACAAAGCCTAGGACATGGTCCTACAGGGTGGGAAACAAAACAGTGCCTCTCACAAAGTCAGCCGTGAGCCTGGGGCAGGATATGTAGTGACCTTAGAAAAAGGTGTGAGGAAGTAACAGGCCTGGGGCTCTGGCCGGCACTAAGTGTGGTCAGAAACCAGTATGGAGTGAGCCTGGCTGTGTTTGTTTTGTTGTCTACACCACTTGAATTTATTTCCCTGTAGCTCTCTCTTAACAGTCTTTGCAAAAATTCTGTGAGCCACTGTGGAAGAGGTGGAGAGTATTCAAGTGAGGGGAAGTGAATCTGGGGAGCACTGCTGTCTGCCATCCCTTGATGCTAACTGTCTCACCTGACACACACCTGTGGCCACCCTGATGAGCTTATGTCGGTTTTAATGAAGACACTGTTCCTTTGAGTTGGCAGCTCAGCCCAACCCCCACCAGCAGGTAGGTTCCAAAGACCTCTTCCTTCTCAAGGTTCGTGAAGCTCCACCATGAGTCCCCTGCCTCGGTCCTAGTCACACACGTGGACCTGGGTCAAGGATTCAGAATCAGGCTGTGACCCTTGACTTTAAGTCCCCTTTCTTTACCCCCAGAATGATTCACTCCTGTGGGAGCTAAGTTTGCCCCATCTGTGAAGAAACCTACTTACCCTGATCCCGAGCTCAACATTCTCGCCTCCGTAGACCTCCATGCCTTCGTCTAGCAGGCCGATCTCTTGGAAGTACTGGCGGTCCACGATGAAGCAGCCAATGAGGGCAGGGCTCCTGCAGGGAAGGGAGAGATGGGCCAATGGTGAGCATATGGCTGTCTTCTGGAAGCCCTTTGAGGTGTAAGAGCTTCCTACGAGGAGGACATGCTATCCCTCACTTTGCTGCCCATGTGGGTCTCCTCAGAGTGGCCCTGACCTGTTTTTACCTAGTCATTAGGGCAGCGGGTAGACAGCTCCTAATTCTCAGGGCCAGCCTCATTCCCAGCAGGGCTTGTGTGTGCCCTAACCCAGGGAAGTACTCATCCTGCTGACTAGACTGCTTGTCTGTATCTCTCGCTGCCTTGCTCTTGACCTCTAAGTTTCACAGCCTCGTTCTTTCTGCCTGGGCACCCATGCCAACTTGCCCATCTTCTTCAATTGGCGTTCTCCATAACAACTTGTGTCTGCTTACAGAGAGTAGCTGGGAGCAGGTGGTAAAGAGCTTTGGGTCACATGGAAAATAATCTGTAGATTTATCTGTAGATAGAGGGGTATTCAGAAAGCATGACAGGTGTGCAGGACAGTGGTGTGAATAGATCTGTTTAAATAATTACTGTGGGAACTGGGGTGCTGAGGAATCAATATAGGTGTGGGAGGAAGAAGTTGCTCCCAGAAAAAAGCAGTATTCCTGCTAGGAAGCTGCTCTATGCTATCTGGGGGACACCAGAGTGACAGGGGATATGTCCCACAGACCAAAGTGCTTAGGTAGACACCCAGGTTTGGCATCAACAGCTTTCTTCCTAAAGCTCTGTGCCTCTGTAAAAACCCAGCAAAATCAGCAGGCGCTCACGGGGCTGCTTCTCTGCCCACAGTAAATGACTCTGAACTGTTGTACCACACACTGGTATTCTTTGTAGCCCTTGCCTGGCATTTCATCAACTCATGGCTGAAGGATTTGGTGGGGGGAGGTAGGAAAAGGAGAAATGAAGAATCTTTAATGATGAAAAACTGTCAATCACATGCAAATGCACCTGCCTTTGAACTTGTAAACTCATCACTGTAGAGAAAGGGCTATTTTGCATGCTATTTTCCAGGAGAATGCTGATGCAGGAGGCCGCTCAACACACTGGCACCCTGGAGTCACTGTCTCTATTGCTTTCAAGTCACCCCACTTTATTCTAAATCACTTCACCCTCACATGCCACACAAGTGTGGTCAACCCATGTTCCTAAAGCAAGCTGAGAGTCAGCTCTATTGAAGGACCCTGGAAGCAGGCCTTTGAGATGAGCATGAGGGGAATAATCCCACTTCTGCCTGTGTGTCTCTGAGAAGAAATTCCCTGCCTTTGTGAGCACCTAAATCCAAAGCAGACAGGATCAGCTATAGCCTCACGTGGACTCAATTACATAAGGTAAAGCTACAGAAAGCCTCTGGGAAATAACTGGTATCAAAAGAACATTTAAAAAGATGCACTTGCTTATCAAATAAGCCCAGAAGATCCCTTTTCTAAGTACAAAATGGTCCATCAGAGTGGGCTCTCAGCTCCTCCTCTTTACTCATAAGTGCTGGACATGACAGGGCATCCCAGAACTCTGTCCCCAGAGCATGTGGCAAGGGGTCTTGCTCCACCTGCTCCACTCAGGTAGGGAAACAACAGAATCTGGGACACAGGCCACCTCAGGAGGTCCATTATTTATTGACCGGTTAGGGCATTAAGTGGATTGATCAGCCTAAAAGTATTACTGATTTATACCCTCTATCATTCCTGGAAGGATTTAGAAGTATCTCATGAGAAAATGTGAAACACATTGAAAAACATGAATTATGTCTGGAAAGATCTAAAAATTACATCAAATTGGGTGCCAGGTAGAAGGCATGTGGAAATTGAGGTTCTCTTTCAAGGCTTTTAAAGTACTCACAAATATAGCTCTGAGCTTCTTGGTGGCCAAGGTGAAAATGAGTATATACAGTCACAGAAATGAAATGTACAGTTCTTATGTGAAAATATACTGATTGGTTCCTTGAGGTTAGCAAGGTTTTCTTTGACAGGCAGTTGATTTGAAAGATACTTATCATGTGGGTCTTTTTCAAGGGATCCATTGGTGAACTAGTGAACAACCACCTCAAAGACATTCCTTTAGAATCCAGTAAAGGATATCACTGGGCTCTTTCTATAGCTTACACCATATGTAGGCAAAAAACACTACAGCTCCAAAGAAAACAGAACAAGGATGCACCAGATACATTTGCATCAATTACAGATTCTGCAGGGCTGTTTATTTAGGAACAAAACCAGGAATGTTCTTCCAAAACTTTTTCATAAGTGTAATTTTTCTCAAAAAGTTTCTGATAAAAATTGAGCAATGGAAAATTTGAGTTGGAGGTGACATCCTGACATCTTGACATTCCAAGATCATGGAATGAAGATTGCTGAGTAAAAGCAATTTGATGTATCTTGAGATAAGCAGAACAGAAACAGGTAATATTGATATAGTCTTCTGGAAGAACATCCACTGCAGGTGGCATATTTCCCTCTAATATTTCCCTCAAATTTAGTTGATTGAGATGTAGAAATGGGCCATACCGGTTCTGAGCTCAAAAGGGGTCAACTAGATGGATGATGACCAGCCAGAGTCTGGCCAATCTGAGTGTATCCTATCTTTTCTCAGTCCTGCTCTCCTCATCTTAAAAAACAGATGACACGGTGAGTTGTCACTAGATTATACAAAAGACTCATATGAGATTAAGTATGTCAAAGACCCTTATTTGGAGGAGGCTCCAGGAAATATTCAATAACACAGAAGTGTGGCATAGATCTCACAGACTACGAAACTGCTATGGTTTGGATATTGTTTGGGCTGTGTTACCTAGAGATTCATGAACCCAAAGCTTGGTCCTCAGTATAACAATATTTAAAAGTGGTGAAGTTTTAGAGGCAGGGCCTAGTAGGTGATTAGGTCCTGGGACCCTATGCCCAAAAGGGATTGACCCAAGTCTGGCAGGATCAGATTAGTTTGTGAGGGAGCAGGTGGCCACAAAGCAAGGCACTCAAATACTTGACCCTTTGTGCATGTGGTTCTTTCCTCTCCTGCTCTTGCCATGAGATGCCATCTGCTCTGTTATAATGTATTCAGAAGGCCTCTGTCAGAAGCTGACCAGGGAGGTAACCTGATGTTAGACTTTCACCTTCTAATCCTCTGAGCTAAATAAACATTTTTCTTTTTAAATAAATTATATAGCCTTGGGTATTTTGTTATGCAAACAAAGACAGACTTAGGCAAGTAGCAGAGGTAACCACAGTAATGTCAAGCAGGTTCTCTTGCATTCTGGTTTAAACATAAATTTTTTTTTTACTTCTGGCAAGGAAAAATGTGATCTTAGGTAATAATCACCTACTTTCAATTACATTTTTCATAATCTTTCTCTCTTGTGCACAATACAAAGCAACATCAGCTTTTAATCTCCTCTTTCATTCCAGGAACTGCCTCCGCGGGCATCTTCCGGGCCTGTCTGTGTGTTTAACAGTCAAGCAGTACAGGTACCCACCTGTCAGCAGCACAGATAGAAACAAGGCTGGTGGGGACAGCTCCGCAGGAGTCCTGACCTATAAAAGCAGAGGCTGCACAGGGGAGTAACTGAGGGGTTCAGGAAGACAGTGGAGAAGGCAGGAAGAGTTGAGATCTTTGAAATGCAGTTTGATGCCAATTGAGTCCTATAGGATAAAACTCGAGCAATGTCAAGGAACACAAGTCCTGTGGGTCTGGTCTGGCCTCTCCATCTCTCTACCTCCTTACTTGATGCTGCTGGCTTACATTCCTCCTTTCGGTCTCTTTGAACCTGTTCCATGACCATGAATTTCACATATGGTGTCCAATCCCAACCTAGCCATTTCCTACTGCAAACGAGCACGAACACTAAGGTGTGAAGAATTTCCCATTTCCCTACTTGCCATCCACTCCACCTGCAGGGTCAAATAATTTTCCCATTCTACTTATTTTGTCTGTCTTCACTAGAGTCCAGGCTTTTGGGGCTGGGAACCCAATCTTACAGCTGGCACCCAGCAGGCATCCCTGGGTGATGTGTCCAAATGAGGCTGTGGTGGCTTGTGGGTGCCATGTTGGCTCCTCTAAGAAGTGTGTTTAGAGGCTAAGGCAGTGACTGAAGATCACACTGAATTCCTTCCTCACTTTCCACCCTGCCATCCTTGGAGTTTGGCGAATAAGTTCTGGGCAGACAGGGGAGCCCTGTGTGGAGGCCAAGGCTGAGAGACCCACAGGCAAGGACACTGTACCTGATTGGGGCAGTAGAGTTTTCCAGCTTCCACCACGCCTTGGGGGGATTTAAGTAGCGGCACCACAGCTCCCAGTCAAAGCCCTGGGCGGCCAGTGGGTACTCTTCTATCTCAAAGTTGTCATATTTAATGTTATCAAAGGATGGCGAGATGATCCGCTTCCGGTTCTCCTTTATGCGGGTGAGTACGGGTTCAGCCCTGTGCAGAAGGGAAGGAGAGAAGTGTTGACTGCTTTTAGGATGGACAATAGCCAGATTAGTACCTCTTGAAGGTTCATTTTCAGCAGAAGGAGGAAAGAGCACTTGGTCATTGCCAGTGAGAGGTGCATTATCTCCCATACTTCAAAGACTTCTGGGTTGGCAGGGAGCCTGGCCACTCCTTCAGCATGTCCAGAGCTGAGCTGAGGGGCCCTTGTCAAGCCTATTTGCTCTCTCTTTCTCCTTACACAACAAAAATCAACACGTGAAAAATAAGGAAAAAATGAAGGAAGAGATTTGAGGCTCCAGAGGAAGCTTCCAACCTAGGATTTGATTTTGCTAAAATTCAGTGCTTCAACCTGGAGGGGAAGACAAAGCAGGGAGCCAGAGTGCAATTCCAAACAGCTAAGGGAACGAGGTAGCTCCAGGGAGCCAGGAGGCCCTTCTGGGCACCACACAAAGAATGTGTTTGCAGACAGGAATGAGAAGCTTTTCATTAATAATACATCTGCTGCATAATTGTTTATTCAAATCAGCTTGAAATAATAAGTATCCCTCTTCTACTCTGGCCATAAATCCAATGAAAATGCCTTTTAAATAATCACAAATAGCAAGCAGGGACTTCAGCTATGAAAAATGGCTGTGTTGCTGCCTGAATATGGGCCCGTGATGCTGGAATCCAGCTCTGGCTATGTGCGCGCCCTGCTGCCCTGAAATGCTTCCTGCCAAAGTGCCCTCCTCTCCCGGAAGTAGAGGCCAGCACCATGGAACCAGGAGGAAGCAGAGCCCACAGCTATGAGGCACAAGGGAAAAAGGGAGGGAAGCTGTTGTCCAGCTGTGCAGTCATCCCTGGCACCTGTGTCTCTCACGACCAGGCAAAGTCACACACAGGGTGGGGCACTATATCCTGGGCCTGCAGAAACATTATTGTCACATGCCTTATTATTTCCAGTCACAGAGGCTTTTGTTAGTTCCGTTAATCCACTCAGCCCTAGCAGCCCTCACCAGAGAGGAAGATTGCTGAGCTTGGCTTCACTGGCAGGGGGAATCTGAGACTATATGCTACCTCTAGCCTGGCATTTTCATGAGCCCAGGCAAGATCAAGTTACCACCTCCACAAGGTGAGACACTGGCGTCGCATCTGTCCCAGCTCTGCCATCCCAGGTATTGGAGCTCTGACCTTAGCTTGCACACTTTCTGCTTTGGCATTAGTGTGTACACCTCTTCCTGGTCTCAAACTCTGGAAGACCACGTGCCTAATGTCACATACCCTTAGGTGCCACGTGTTGACATGTCAACCTTCAACCCTCCGGGCCTGTTGTTTGGGTTCCTCATTCCCACATTTCACCTGTCCCTAGAATTCTCTTCTAACAAGCTTTATGCCCTCAAGTCAAAGCTCCTGGACCACAATGGGGCTCCTCTTACCCCTCTTCCCAGGCACTTACCAGCCCACATTGAACTCCACATGGGCATCGAAGAGTGCCACCACAGGGGCAGTGGCTGCCCGCCAGCCGCTGACTCTGGAGCGGATGAGACCTTCCTGCTTGCTGTGGCGCACGACTTTGATGAAGCCCGGCTTCTTGCTGTTCACCTTGTCCACGTACTCCGTCAGCTTCTCCTTCAGCTCCTCTGTCAGGGAGAAGACACAGCCTCAGCATTCAGAGCAGCAGGGGCAGAGCGGTCATTTTACTTGAGCTGACCCCACAGAGAGGCTAGAGAGCCCACTCCACTCCCAAGGTCTCCTTGGCTTCCCAGGAAGCCAGCACAGCAAAGCTTCAAAAGGAAAAACCCAAGAGGAAAAACACTCTTTATCTTTCTAGCAGGTGGATGGCAGGAGCAGGTGCTACTGGGCTGCTGCCTGCAGTCCCTGAGCCTGGGTCCAGACCATGGTGTCTCAGTTTTATCTCAACTGTCACGGCCCCCAGCAGCAGCACTGAACCCTCAGCATGTGACAGTGCATGGCCGTGTTCATCATGGCAGCTTGGATGAGGGCTTGGACACCTCATGATTGGTTGGGTAGAATTTTAAAGGTGGTTTTGAATCAATGACTCAATCATCAACCCCAGGAGACTATAAGAAACGTGCTGAAGTCCAGTGTGTGTGTGTGTGTGTGTGTGTGTGTGTGTGTGTGTGTGTTACTCGGGATCAGATCCAGGGCCTTTGCATTGAGCTATGTAAGATGGGGTATCTCTAAGTCATTAAGTTGCCCTTCCCAGGCTGGTCTTGAGCTCACAACTCTCTTGCCTCAGCTTCCCAAAATATTGGGATTAAAGGCACATGTATGCCATCATGCTTGATTCAAGCCTGTTATTAAGTGGGTCACTTCAGTGACTACATGTTCTTACATCTGCCGATCTTCAAATGCCAGGACCCCTGGCTTCCGTTCACTAATTCAGGTGGACTTATTTTAGGGTCACAGAGAACAGATCAAGTCTCTCTTCTGCAGAATCACCCCTCAGAGTTGAGGACTCTCTGTAAGTCCTTGTCAAGGATGTCTCTAGGTCAAGCATCTCTAGCTATCTCTTATATTTCCTTATATCTCATGATTTCAAATTCTTTTATCAACATAACTTTTTCTCTGACTGTTAGCTTTTCTTCAATGCGTCTAAATTATGTACCTGGAAGTCAACTTAATACACTTGATTTAAACTGTATTACACAGAATGGCAGGAACTTTCTTAATCTAGAATCTATGCTCTTATCAATACAGTTTTATCAACTCTGCCTTACTTTGACTCAAATTAAGCTTGCTAGAATCATATACAAGTTCTTTTTACATGGTGCTACTAAGTCAGGCCTTCTTTCCATGTTTTCAGGCATGCACAAGTATGTGGGCACACACATGTGTACAACAGGTGCGCTCTGTGAGCCGAAATGTAAGATCTTACTTTCATTCCTATTGACCTCAATCTTTGCAAAAATTTACACCACTTTTCTGGATGTCAAAATGTTCTTGTCCTCTGATTTTGTTAGTCAACATCTTTGTTATCTAATCCTATCAGATTTCCAGCTCTGCAAAGTGAGAACATATGGCTTTGGTTGTCATTCATGTCATCCTTTTAAACAGTGTGACCTTTGTCCTATGTAAGGACCAGGTGTTCTCAATCCAGCTTGGAGAAAACTCAGCCGACTTCTGGACATGCCATGTGTCTCACATCAGCCTGTATGAAAATGACTTTGTGATCTCCACTGGCCACAGTGTCACAAGAATCTGGGCTGGAGAGTCACACAATTCAACATGCTCTGTGTGCCCAAATCGTCAAGCATTGTCTCCAGGAGGCTTCCTAAGGCACTGACTGCTTCATTGCTTCAAAGATTCATCCCTCTTATATTCACCTTGAAATTCTAATAGAGTGGGTAAAGCCTGGTAGTTGGGTTCTTGCTGGTGACAGTGGAGTGGCAAGTGCACAGAGCTTGGAGGGAGGAGTAGGTTAGTGTCAAATGTCCTGACAAATAGCCCTTCCCTCCCTACCCCAGGAGACCACAGCTCACTTCCTCCCTCCCTCCTCAACCTTCATGTGAAATCATTGCCCATGGAGGAGGTGGCCAGTGTTTCTAAAGTATCAGTGAGAACAAGTGGTCCTTCCTGAATCATCATCCTTGGGTGGTCACCTTGCACAAGTCTGGCTGGACCTTGTCACACAGGATGCAGCAGGAGGGGCACTGCACAAGCTCCAGGCCTTGGGATACTTGGCACCTTTTGTCTTTACTCTCTGGCTACCCTAAGCAGGGAAGCCTGAGCCAGCCTCCTTGAAGATTTGAGGTTCAGGAGTTCCTAGTGATTTAGGCCACTAACAGATGCCTGGAAGAGCCCTGCTGATACCATGACACCATGTAGAATGGAGACTAATGGATGAGCTGCCCAGAGACCCCAGCCCTTACCGCAGGCTTCTGTGGCAATCAATGGTTGCCATTCCAAGTCCCTGACATCTGAGATGACATGGACACTGTTTTATACAACAGTGTCTATGGTTTTGGTATGGTGCTGGGGTTAAAATAAGACCTATGTACAACAAATTAAGTTATACACAGAAGAGCCAACTTTGAAGCAAGATATAAAAGGTTTAGCTGCTTGTAAAGTCACTACTCTGTGTACCTCTGGCCCCTATTAGCAGTGACTTAGAATAAAGGTTTTGGTGGGCCAGCAAATGGGAAAGTCTGCTGCTAGTCAGCTGCACTTAATGTGCTATCGATTGGAAGAGGAATTCCCTTAGCCCCAACCAACAACTGCTAGAGAGAGAGAGAGAGAGAGAGAGACAGAGAGAGACAGAGAGACAGAGAGAGAGACAGAGAGAGACAGAGAGACAGAGAGACAGAGACAGAGACAGAGAGACAGAGACAGAGAGATGCTGGCTCAGTCTTTGCAAAGTATTTTTGCCTAATTAGGTTTTCATGTTTTCCATCAACCTGTGTAAATTGTTAAAGTTAAGAAGATCTGTCTTGAAAGTATTTCTGCATTTGCAGAAAACATATATATATATATATATATATATATATTCAGTTAAGCATCTTTTATATTTAAGATACCTCTTAGAATTAGCTCCAAAACATGGAAGACCTTGTTTCTTTTTTCTTATACCAGAAGCACATAACTGGTCTTAGCTGCCTTCTTGGTAAGGCTGTGAGGAATCTCAAAGAGAAATGTAATGCCTAATCACAAGCATTGATACCATGCTTACCATGCTTACCAAACATTTTTGCTAAGGGTTTCATTTTCAAGATCTGATTTAATAGACTGATTGTCTTACACCTTTTTCCCCCTATGTAAGCTGTATTTAATGACTTTTTATATAAATAATGTTTAATAAAGTGTCACAGAAAGGCAGGTCAGGAGCATAACTGTGGAAAGGGGGGAGCTCTAGCCTTGCTGTTTCAGTGTGAAGAGAAGGGAGGAGGCAGGGAGTCTGCTCTTTGTGAATGTGCCAGATTTGGAGTCCACGGAGCTGTGACAGCCAATGCTGACAAAGAAACACAATTTGCACCCTGCATGGGGCCGTGTCCTCCAGCTCCTGTAGCCTCTCCTGCTGTCCACCAAACCCTGTCTGCTGACACTGAGAGACTTCTGTAAGGCAGCGCTCCCAGAACCAGTGCTGATGACACACCTTGCATCTTAGGAGGGCGCAGGCTACGCTCCACATCCACAAGTAAATGTATCCCTGGGGCCAGCTGAATGCAGGCTAGGGCTCCAGGAAAGAGCTCACCGGTCCAGTCAAACAGAGCCCTTCCTCCCATAGCCAAGCCCTGCACTGCTCCCCTGGCTCCCCCGCCCAAGGTTGCAGAATCAAGCTAAGCAGGAGAGGTGGCACCTGTGCTGTTAATCTGATTTAAACACTTAATGGGACACTCTGATCTCTTGTATAAAGGAAACTAAAGGATTAGGGGTTGGTGCTTGAGAGGGCTTTGTGTTTGGAAGGCAGCTGCACAGGCATTTTGCAAAACACCTTGCCCAGCCTCACTGTGGAAACCCAGGCCAGTGCTTTGCCTTTCCTTGTGCCAGTGAAGAAGAAAACATGGCACTCATTCTTTCGTTCATTCGTTGATTTACAAACACCGAGACCTTACGATGTACCAGGTACTGATCTAGCTGCTGTGGCTACTGTTGCCCACAAGACAGTAAGCAAATTACCATGTGTTTGTATCCCCCTAAATGCATGTGCTGCCACCCTAACCTCTGCTGTGATGGCATCAGGGGCCGGGGCCTGTGGGAGATAATTAGGGCTCAGTCTTGTTTGTGTTGCTGCAACAGATAGCACACACTGGGTAATTTCTAAAGGACAGAGATGTGTGTCCTTGTAGTTGTAGAGTTTGGGGAGGCCAAGATCAAGGTGCCAGCATCTGGAGACTTCCTGCTACTGTCTTCTCCTAGAAGGCCATGGAAGGGCAGGTTGGCTGGGTACTGTGTGACTTCTCTTTACGAAGGGCCTTGATCCCATTCATAAGGGAGCAACCCTCGTGGCCTGATCACCTCTGAAAGGCCTGGTTCTTGTACTTTAACATTAGCCACATCTGAATTTTGGAGGGGACACCTTCAAAGAGTGGGGGCCCTCACTAATGGGATTCAGACTCTTACGAGAGGGGCCCCAAAGAAAGGGCCCTCTTTCCACCATGTGAGGATTCAAGGAGAAGTGGGTAATCTGTAACCTGGAAGACAGCCCTCACCAGATTGCACGCATGCTTACACCCTAATCTCAGACTTCAGCCCTTCGGGACTGGGAGAAACAAATGTGCCTGTTGGTTATAAGCCACTACAGCGGCTCCAACTGACTAAGACACAGTCCTCAGAGAAATTTCCTTCTAGATGTTTAGAAAAACATGTTGTAGAAGAGGGAGAGCAAATAGGAAGTGCATGGCACTTCCATCTATAGGACTAATTCTCCATCAATTAGGGATAGAAGCTGGGAGTGAACACCTTATGCATGGGTTAAATTGCATCTCCCAAAATTCATACATGGAACCTTAACTCCAATACCACAGAATGTTATCTACTTGGAAATAATTGTAGATCTAATTTTTCAAGACAAGGTATATGAGGCGATGGTGGGCTGCCCCAGTGCAATGGTGTTCCACATACAGGATAGAGTTGGATACAGACATACACAGAGAGAGGACATAGTGTAAAAATGAAGGCTGAGATTGAGGTGATATTTTCAACCCACCACAGAACAGTGTAGATGGAAGCATACACATCAGAGATAGGAGGGGACAAGGAGCAGATTCTGCCTCACAGGCCTGCTATCTTGACTCTAGACTCCCAGTCTCCAGCACTGTAAGGCCCTGTCTGTTGTCTAAGCCACCCAGGAAACAAAGGCATCTAGCTTCGTCAGGCCTCAGCTGGGAGGAGGCTGAGACAAGCTTAGTAAGTCATCTGGTGGAAGTGGTCCCCAGGAGCACAACGCCATTGATGCTCATGGTATCAATTTTCTTCTTGCTGCCTCATGGCTCCATGGTCTCACTCACTACTGTTTCCTGGGGTCATCCACCAGATAAGTGACTTGGCCCTAAGTCCTGCCTCAGGCTCTGCTTCTGGAAGAATCAAGACAGTATGATGTACTGGAGTAGTCTAAACACTTTCTATTGTATATTATCTCAGTTTTAGTCCTTTCAAAAGCCCTGTACCACAGCTACTGTGATCATTTTATTTTGAACACAAGGAAATAACGGCACCGTGTGGCTCACGTAGTAAATGATGAAGACAGGATTTAAATCCAAGGATTCTGTCTCCAGAGTCCATAGTCTTCACTTCTGGAATCCAAAAAGCCTGCATAGGAACTAGCTCATTAAAAACACAGGTTCTAGGGTATCACCTCATGGAGAGAGTGATTCGGTAGACATCGGGTAGAACTAGAGAATCTGAATTTTATACAAACTCCCTATTATATTCTGACAGGAAGCCATGCTTGTTTGCAGTGAGTAGAAAAAGGAGCCTTTTCTGGAATATGCACAGGTTCAGCCTTTATGAAGAAAAATCAAACTCACTCTAAAAAAGGTTCCCCATTACCGGCGCAGATGATTTTTCTTATTATCCCAAATCTTTTGATTTCACTGTGCTGCAAATCTTTTACTTTCTAGCTGTGTCTTATTCTTTTGCATGTTCATTGTGTCTCAGTTGCTGTGACAAAATACCAGAGAAAATTCTCTTACAGGGGTAAAAGTTATTTTGGCTCATGGTTTGAGAGATTTTGGTCCCTGGTTAATTCAGTCCATTGTGGGTGTGTGGCAAGGTAAAACATCACAGTCTGGTGAAGTAAAGCTACTCACCTCACGGCAAGTGGGAAGCAAAGTTGGAGGGGGGCCCAGAACCCTAATATCCTCCTCAAGTATATGTCCCCCGTGACCCAACTTCCTTCCACTAGTCCTCACTTGCTGAAGAGTCCAGCACCCCCCAACACTGCCACAGGTTGGTGACCAAGCCCTTAGCATCTGGATGTTTGGGGACATTTAAGATCCAAACTGTAACAGTTATCTTTGGGTCTGTTTCCTACAGATGTTTTCGATTATCCTCTGTAGTTCCCTAGCTGCCTCTGTAGTTCCCTAGCATGCATAGGCCACTGCTCTTTGTCTTCTGGTGGTCACCACTCCTCCCTAGCTCAATGTTTTCCCCCAAACCCCAGCCTGGTTTACCCCAGCTTGGTCACCCCTCCCTCTAGCTGTCTGGGAGAAATGATGAACACCTTGCTCACCCCTACTGAGAAGTGCTAATAATTGCTAGTCTCCAATAGCACTAATTTAAAGATTAAAAGCACAGCACATTTCTGTTTATTCCTTTAAGAGTGAACAGTAGCTGGTCTTCCTCAGATCAGAAGATTAACTATCTCTCCTCTAAAGCCATTTAGGACCACTGAAACACAAATACTATGTCAACATACTTTAAAAGAGAGATTGTTCCTAAGGATGCAATTTTGTCAAACCTAGATGATCATTCACAGCGCATGGGCAGCTAAAGAAGACAGAAAAGAGATGCCACCCATCCTCACTCATCCTCACCCTTATCTAGAGGGGGGCTCTGGACCCAAGGGGCTGTGCTCAGCTAGCAGAGGGCAGCTAGGATTCCAGAACAGATCAGCCTGAGCCCAAGCCCTAGGGCAGCCTCAGTTTGTGCCTCCTTCTCTCCATAAGATCACTCCAGACAAGCTTTCAAACCCTAGGCAGTTAACAAACGCCTTCCCTGGGTTCATCCTTTTGTCTGCTACACTTAATACTGCACTTCTGGCCAGCTTCTTTAATAGCCATACTTCTTCAAAGTCAATTGGTGCTGCAGGAGATCTGGAATGGCTGTAAATAGCTCCCTTGGCTCAGAAGGCCTGACCTGTCATTTACATGAAGGACTTAGGGAAAGGCTCCCTCAGGGGCCCCGCAGATGGCTATGAAATGTGGCTACCAGATCCAGGCACAGAGTGTCATACTCTTTCTGGGAAGCTGCATTAATTCATTCTCATCAGGTTATATAAAGTCCCAGAATTACCACCCAATAACTCTGCCATGCATTTCTTGGTCTTCTCTGTGGTATCGCAGTGAGCATTATGACCACCAAAACCTACTATGATCAAGTACTCCAAACTTAGTGGGGTCCCCAAAGCCAAGTCCTCAATACCCACTGACACCTTCTTTGCTACAAAGTGGTTTGTTCCTAACATCCTAACATTCCTAACGGGATGGTGATTTCTGAGAATGGTTGAGGCAGAGGATGTGAAAATGATCCTTGGCAGTTAGGGATGGCATAATGGGTTCTAATCAAAGTCTGTCTGTCTGTCTGTCTATCTCTCATTAAAACAGCATCACCAAAAAAAAAAAAAGAGAGAGAGAGAAACAAAAACCTTGATTTCTAACATCTGTCCACATCTATGTATATAATCCTGCTACCACTGCTGGTTCTGGCTAATCTGAAGCCCGAGCTGTACAACGTTGGAAACTGTGTAGAATCTATTGGCTTATGATGATCTGAGTCACCCCAGCATGGATTCAGTGCCCAGGGCTGGTCTGTGGGCAGTTCTCCACTCCCATGTAATGGGCGCTGTGCTCAGCACTTTAGATCAATCCATCCTACCGCTCTTCATTCACTGGGCAATGATATATTATGCACAGATGAGGTGCCACACGCTTCAAGTTTCTCTGTCCACAACCATCCTGCAAACAATGATATTCACAGCTAACGCTCATTTACTTAAGTGCTGCCTTTTACCAAGTACTAAACCTACTTCCCATATTACACACTCAAAACTCTTAAGCAATCCTAATACTACTCAAGGTAGGGGGTATTATTATCCCTCTTCCATAGACTAAACAATCTTTAGAACATTACTCAGGAGCAGTATCAGAACTAGAAGCAAACCCAGGTAATGGCTTCAGAGACTATTATTTTCTTCAAATGACAAAGGAGAAAAGGATCAAGGATGAGATACCTCAAATACCATAGTCTGAATCACACAGCAAAGAAGGGAGGAGCAAAGACTCCAGCTCAGATCTGCCTGACTCCAGTGATTGCTCTTTTTCTCTCCGCTACAGCCGCCTCAGAGAGCCGCACGCTCCCTCACCTGCAGCTCTTCCTGGGGCCAGGGCTCTGTGGCTCTCTACTCATCCACCCTGACTAATTCAGCAAATGAAAATGAGAATAATGGACTAATAGAAATCAGTGGTCCTCACTGATTTAATGACCTTGAAGGAGCGCCAACTCACCTATACACTCCCTGGGGCTTGGAGGAGGAGACCCCATCAAGTAAAGGTGAGGCAATGACTTAGACGCTGCTGTGTAATTACTTAAAGGACATAAATGACTTGTGCTCTTCCTGTGGTTTTCAGCAAAAACCGCAGGATTTATTAACCATGCCCTGATGAGTGATTGATGCCAGCCTTATGCAGGCAGAAGTGGACATGGCCCAGGCTCTGCTAGGTCACAAGCACTGAGTCCGGCCTTCCCCACGAGCTGCCAGGGGGACATGGCCAGAACCCAGAGCCTGCTGATGCTGGCACACAGCTTCTAACAGCAGTCAATACCCAAGCAGGGGGCAGCTGAGTGGTTACCCCAGAATGCAAAGGAAATTCCAGGAGATTCCAGGAGCTCCTCCTACCTCTGTATGTGGAACTTCCAAAGGTTCAGTTACCATTGGTGGTTAAGCCAGAGGCCAACTTGAATTTGGGTACTAACTTCTATTTTTATGCAAGATTTGGAGGGTTTAGAGTATTACCCAGCTCAGAAACTTGAACCTAAAATCTCATAGCTGAGAGCCCAACAGTTTACCAACTAAGTCCAAAACTTCAAGATTCTGAGATTCCTAGAGCCTTGGATTATCAGATAGCAGCATAGACACTAACTCCCATAATTCTGAGATTGTTAGTCTAGCATCTGTAAATGCAGACTAATCACTGCATGCTGTATGTCCCTTCTCCCTCATTCACATCCTACCAGTTGCCTACAAGATCAAAGGTCCTTGCTTACTTGAGCCTTCTCTGCAAGACTCTGTGCTCATGATCCCAAACACACCAAGAGTATTTGTGCCTAAATGCATTTGCACTAACTGTTCTCTCCTCTGGCTTCACCTGACCCAGTTCAGACTCTTCAGGAAGTCTTCTCTCATCTGCAGCTTTCTTTACTGGGTAAGGCTGAAAGGAGGGAGGAAACGGCTTTATCCTTGGGACACAGACACAGGGAGCTAGAAACACATGCTCCAGGCCACCAGTGAGGAGCCACCTCAGGCCCTGAGCCCCAGTCCCACCACTGCAATTTCTAGCATCCTTAAGGGAAAGAGGTAAGGCTCTCACAGGCTCTAAGTCAGCACTGTACTTCTGCTCAGGCCATGTGATCAGTGGCCTCAGCTTGGCTGACACACAGCACAGGGGACCCTGTGGCTTCACGCACCCATTTACACCCACAGCAAACATGGTGCTTGGCAGATATGGAGGTGTGATGTCCTTTTCCTCAGCTCACAGGGCACCTCCAGGCAATCTATTCTCAGACAGAAGCATCTGAATAGGGGCAGGTGGTGAGGCAGAACCCAAGCATTCTGCTCACAGCCCTTCTGTTTTCAATTCTTTGTGGAAAGATGCTGAGCTAGTTTTAATAGAGGGAAACTGAGGTTTGGCACTCACTGACTCTTCCTTAGTCTCCTAGCTAACAATGGCAAAGCTCACTGCCTGTCTCGGGGGCCAGGATTTCCCATCTTACTTTTGTCCTTTGCTAGAATCTCACATGCTCTGTACCCTTGAAGGTCAGTGAAGTAACAACAGAAACTGTCACCTTTCTTGAGTGCCCTCCTACTGAATACTGGGGCTGCTGCTGCATCATTGCTTTCCTGAGATCAGCCAGAGCCTAGCAAGCCATACACCCTCAGCCCACCCCCATGTTGTCAGCCGCAATATCTGGGTCATTTTGAGACTCACCAGAATGACCTATCTCCTTGTGTCCTCCTCCAGCTGTATAAAAAAAGGCTATATTAAAACCCTTGCTTCATAGTTAAGAAAACAGACTTCACTTCCTCAGTGTCATAACACTGATCCAAATGCCAGCTGTCTAACTCTAAGTCCAGCACCAGCATGTAGTCTAGCACATGGACTTCTCATGGGTCTGGTAGATGTGGCCTACTTGCTCCTGGGAGAGTTCTCTTGTTGACTGGACAGTTGCCCATTGAGTAGGTATCATGGAACTTCCCTCCCATTCCCTCAGCTTGAATTAGGATCTCCTCACTGTTCTCAAGGCAAAATCCTTTTGGTGCTCTAGGTTCTGGTGGGAGGCTTAAATCTAGCCCTGGGCCCCTGTACACAAAGCTGCTCGGTGAAATTTATAAATTGCTTGAATCTAGTTAAGTCAACACTGGCTCCCAACTATAGAAAAAAGCACTTGTGGTGCACTTTTTGTTTGTCTGTTTAAGGTTAGAGTCCAAGCTAAGAAGCTGCCTTTGCCAGCATCTGACCCTGAACAGCCAGAATGAGATTCTTGGCCCTTTCTGCATGTTCCTCTCTTCCTTTGAGATCACCAAAGACAGAGGCCTGGGTTGTCGAGGTGCTATCAGAATGCCAGACATGGATGCCGGGTGCAGATTCAGCCACTGCTAGCCAGTCACCCAGATAGGTGGTAGGAATACTCTCGTGAGGGGCCCCCCTCTGAAGCCTGCAAGTTTTGCAGCTAACACACTCCCATAACTTCTTCTTGCCAGGCCTTTTGGCATCAGTGATTTTCTATAGATCCTTATATTTCAGGAACATACATCATTTTATCCCTCTTGGGAGATTTGCTTTAGAAAACCCAAGAAATATTACTTCTCTGATAGACACGTCCCCAAATATTAGAAATATTGCTCTCACTCACTTCATTGTTCCCTTTGTGTTCCTCTCACTCTTGTGCTCAAATGGCAGACATTTACCAAGCACTCAGCCTGCCACAGGCCTGGTGCTAAATGCTGGGGCTGTGAAGTAAGTCAGAGTCCTCTTCTAAAGACACTCACAGTTCAGTGGGAGGAAATAATTAAACCGATAATTTTAGTGCACGGAAATATGTTCTAAAAGTGGCTGTCACAAGGTGCTATGAAAATGTAGCACAGGAAGGGACAACCTCTACAGAGCGCCAGGGAGGCTTTACAGAATGATCTGGATTTGTCTTAAGAGGGTAAATGAGGGAGTTTTTCTACAAAGTTAAGAAGGTATTAAAAAAAAACTGGTAGAAAAGCACGGAATGCATAAAAGCTGGGAGGGATGAGTGTGCAAAGGCACGTTTGGGAAGTGTAAGAATATGAAGGCTATAGCTGAGTATGAGACATAGATTAAATGAGGGAAGAGGAGGTTGAGTGATGAGGAAGAATCTTGAAAGATGGGCCAAGAAATATTAGGATGCCTTAAAGAAGCTTTTATTTGGATTCTTCCCACATAAAGGACCCGGAGAGACAAGTTGAAACAACAGGAAGGACTTTTTATCAATTTGAAACTTTAGAAATCGACTAGCATCAGAAGGAACTGCCCCATTCCAGAACCTTGATGATAGAAGGTTCGGGGTTTACTTTTTTCCAACCCCAAGTGGCACAAGGCCACCTTACTGAACTCCAATCTTCCATCAAGTCTATAGTAGGTTGCTAACAAGAGTGTAGGACTGCTGCCTAAGACAGTAACTAGATAGAGGCAGCAGGCTCTGGTGCTCTGCCAGGGATCTTGATGCACCTCCTGACCACATCTCGCCACTGTGATGAGTCCATCACCTCCCATGAACATAATGAATAAGGCCAGCCAGGCTGCACTGAAACCGCTCAGCTCACAGATCACTCTAGGGCAAGGCCAGCCTGGCCCTGGAGCAGGATCAGACACAGTACACGGAGACCTGCTTGAAAGAGGACTTGGCGCACAGAATCAGGATCTCCAGCTTCAGAAATCAGGCTTCTTGTCGTCTTTCCTAAATTATTCACTGGACAGAAGTGTGGAGGACATAGGACCAGACTAGCCCCCTCCACAAGGTTCAGCCTCACCTGTTAACCTGAGTCTGGTAAGGTTCCACAGTCAGAGCGCTGGATGTGGCTGGGGTCCCAGTGTCTCTAGGGCAGAACTGAAAAGCTGGCTTCCCAAGAGCTATAGGGAAAAGCCTGGTAATTCATAGTGAAGTGAGTGGCAGAGGCCACAGCCCCAGAGGAAGCAGAGGAAGGGACAGAGATGCAAGAATGAGCCTGTCTTGGTGTGCTGTGTGGCAGAGGCTGGGCCAGGTGCTTCATCTGAACTAGCTCATTCAGTCTTCACAATGATCTCATGACATGGGGAAACTGGGCCCACAGATGGCAAAGAAGCCAAGGAGGCAACTTTAGGAATCTTTAGAAGGGAGCTCTAGATCTTCCTGCAAATGCCAGTGGATGTGTGGCCAAGATAAGTGGTCATCATATCTGAGGGGAAAGAAAATGAACCTAAAAATTAAGAGGGTATCACTTTGCAGAGTAGAGGAAATGACACAAAGATATGGGAAAAGGAAGGAGACAGGGAGGAACCGCAGAAGGACATCCGGTGGCTACACTGATGGGAGCAATTGGACCAATTCTGGGTGCAGGAAGTTCTGAAACGTTGGGAAATGGGAGGGAAATGCGAGGCCTTCTGGGGGGACAACTCATTGTCATAAGCAGATATGTGTGTCAACCTGCTCCACAGAGAATTCCAGCACTGTGGAATGAGGACAGGAGTTGGGCACTGCTGTGCGGACCCTGTCAGGGTCGGTGGGGGAGGGGCTGCTATTCATAACTCACTTACCCCCCACACACACACACAAAGTGTTGATCTGTATGAGGCTGAACAGCCTAACTTTCCAAGCTTTAAAGTCTGGACAGGAAACCGAGGAACCCAGATAGCAGAACAGCATTTCTCCCTTTCCCTCTGAAAGAACAAAGAGTAGGCAGGACCTCAGCAGGGCCTGGGTGGTGTTCTCCAGGAGGGTTTGGCTTTCCTGATTCTGGCCTGGGAACTATAAAGCCTGATCAAGAAGGGCAAGAATTAAGAGGGCAGGCAGAGGGAGTTTGCTGAGAGATTAAGTGAAGCCATCAACTGGGACAGAAGGAATACGCAGACTGGTTACCATTGAGAGTAGCGGGGATGGTGGAGAAGGAATTCACATGTGGGAATGACCCAGGAGTCAGATGAACAAACCTTGGAGGTGAGGAATGAAAACCAAACTACCCAGGAGTCTACACAGCAACAGGGACAGTGCAGATAATTAGCAAAGAGAACTCATGGATGGAAGCCAAGCAGAGGAAGAACTCACGGGCATCATGAAAATTTGCATGTGGAACTTCAGTCCATGAAAACAGTACTGTTGGGGAGCAGTTGGGCTCTGTTCCTGCCTGGCACTGCCTAACACAAGATTGGAAGTGCTTGATGAAACCAAAGGAGGAGAAAAACGTTGAGGAGAGCTCTGAATTTCTAATCTGTAGCTAGTTCTCTGGCCAGAGAGACTGAGGGTAGCTATTTCTGACCCAGATGGCAGCCCTGTAGGGAGGCATGAGGGCAGGGTCTTGGCTACCCAAGTGCCAAAGGGTGGCTTCTATTCCCTTTAAAGCAAGGCATTTGACAGCTGGCTGGGTTACAGTTTCCTCTCCCAGTGGCTGCAGAGAAGGGTGCTCTATGCTTTGTGCCTCTTGGAAATCTCTGAGTATCTGATAAAATCTACCAGTCCAGTCCTGTGGGGAAAAATGCACACATCTCAGGCACATACATATACATAGATGCCCTTTTGCCTATTTCAGAGTCCCCCAAGACCACTCACACTTCTTCTAGGACTCTGCAGGCTCTATTTAAAACTCTGTGCTTTTCTGGCCTTGTCAACTCCTGTCGACCATGAAGAAGTGACTGATGAAGTGAAAAGTTAGAAACTGCACAGGAAATGCACACATCTTTTTAGTGTGTGTGTGTGTGTGTGTGTGTGTGTGTAGAGGTATACACAGAGCCCAGGGGTAGTAGACAGATTCTGGAGTGGATGACAAAAGAGGGCTGTGATTTCATGAATTTTAGGCTTTGACAGGAGGCCCATGGTACTCAAACTCTGCCTGTGTAACCAGTGAGGACCCAAAACAGAAAGAAAAGTGGGGAAGGACTCAGAAAGAGGAGAACCAGAAAGACTCTCCAGGAACTCCTGTTCTTAAAAGGTCATACAGAGTAAGCCAAAAGGAGATTTAAAATAGCCCTTGATTGGGCTTTGTGAGAGCTGAGTGGAGATGATGGGTGGGCAGGGACTTCTGATGGGGGCCAATGACATAACGTGTGAAATGCTGGGGAGAAAGCACAACCCCTTAGCTTCCCTTCTTCACCCACCCCAGGCTGGGAGAATAGTGCTCGACTGAAAGGGAAGAGGAAGGAAATTAACATTTATTAAATAACCACTATGTTCCCGCAGTGAAGTGTTCCACACATTATAGGCATTATTTAATCTTCAAAACAACCCTGAAAGGAGCTATTGGTATTTGGGCTTTACAGATGAGAAAGCTGAGGTGTCAAGCAATATGTCTGAAGCTGCATACTTAACAAGTAGCAGAGGCTGGATTCAAACCTGGGTGTGTTTTTCTCCCAGGTGTGCTCCATCTGTGCCCACTGCACTTGCTCTCTAAATCTCAGGAATCACAGCATGGCTCCTTGGACAGCAGGCTGAAGTGGAGGAAGAGATAAAACCAGCTTGCGAGCCAGCACAGAGCACCTCCTAAGCACTTTTCATAAACAATTTTAATTATTGCTCATAACAAATTTACAAGGAAGGCGCTTTTATGCCCCTTCTTTTAAAGGTGAGAAAACCGAAGTACTCAAAGGCCTCAGGGAGAGTCTCCAGCTTATAAATGGCAGAACCAGGATTTGAACCCAGGCAATGGGGCTTCAGTCCTTGGCAGTTAACTGGCCTGCTGAAAATGAGCCATGCAGAGTGTCTGCAACCTCAAGCATCTCCAGTCTACCCAGTTACAACCAGAGTGCCAAGACCTGCTGAAGGTCATATCACTGAATGAATATCTTGAAGAAAAGGTTGGAAAATCACACGAACACAGTCGTTTTAGCTCACCAAAAGGGAAAGGATTATTCACACTAAGATGAGATTTCACATAAGCACAGGCAAGATTTCTTAAGAGAGGGAAAAAAATGTCTGAGGCATACGAAAAGCAGTATTTGCAAATATGCTGCAAATGGCCAGAGTGAGTGATGCTGAAGGAGCCCTGCCATCAGGATGAGCTGAGGCAGGAGGCAGGGAGCCACCAACCCTGAAGAAAGGCCCTGCTGTAGGCTGAAGGTTTGGACCCACCAAATTCATATGTGGGAAACCTATCCCTTACTGTAGTGGTAACAGGGCAGAGGGCTTTGGGCGGTCATGGGAGCTGTCATGAACGAGATAGTGCCCAGAGTCACAAGAAAGATTGCTTCCTCTCCCTTTCGAAGATACACTGAGACATCTACACGCTGAAACCAGGAACAGGGCCCTGCTCAGAGTGGACCATACCGGCACCCTGAGCTCGGCCTGCCAACCTTTGGAACGGAGAAAAATCCATGCTTGGTACTTCAGCTGCTCAGTCTCGGCATTGTGTTACAGCAGCCCAGAATAAGACAGGCTCTGGGAGTCAACTGTGAGAGGTCCTTCTGTTTGGAAAAAGCAAGAAGTGAGGTTGGAAAGGGGTGAGTCTGGAGTACCCACATCACAAAATAGTGGTTCTGAGAGTTTTTATCAGAACAAGTCAATGAAAAGGTTATGTTTCTTTCCTAAACAGTCTTACTAGGACCCTAGGCCAGGGGCACATGTATATAATAGTAAGAATAATAAAAATAATAATAATAAACAGTAATAATTAAAATGAGGATCATTGTAATATAATGGCTACATGAACAGATTTCTGGAGTCACACTAGCAGGGTTTAAATCCCATTCTCCACTTTCTAGTGTGTGAACTCAGACAGTTTGCTCTGCCTCACTGAGTCTATGCGCTAAGTCATAAAATGAGAACAATAACAGAAACTGTAACAGAAAATGCCCCCCATCAGTATAATTCAGTTTCTTAGTTACCCAGGTGATAGTTCCTGTTCCAGTTGCTTCTATCTCTTAGAAATGGCTGGTCACTCTGATGTGTAGCTGGTCACTATGATGCACACTGTACAAACCAATCCCCAACTGAAAAGTCATTCTGCCTCTGTATGTCCTGCTTGCTAATCCCATATAAGCCCTAGACCACCAGAGATTGAGGCCTGATATTTTGAGAATTATACCAATCAGTGTTCACTGATGTAAATAAATCTGCCTCCAAATCCTGGGTGTTGTTTTGGTGTTGTTTGGTGTTTGCCATTGCATCTGGTATGCTGGCCAGGAATTCTGACTGTGCTGATCTCTTTGGTCACCAATTGTGGCCCTTGTGTATGAAACAAGAACCTCTTCAGGTCCTGATAGGAAGGCATGCACTCAAGATTTCTTGAGTCCCCCCAGAGGATTCCTGGCTCCCTGTTTGAGCAGCTCACATCATATCAAAGGGAGGAAGGCACAATTTGTTTGTCTGTCTGCCTGCTTGCCTGATTCTGATAAGACCTGCTAGGGCACCCCATTTTGTCTGTCAGTCCTGTCTCAGTTTGAGCAGAAGCACTTGATCAACCCTTGTTAGTTAAGGCCACCCTCAAGGGAAGGGAGATTGGAATGTTTAACCTCTGAGTGCCTGCTACATGATTGTGTGAATGATTAGAATGGACAGTGTAAGCAATAGGCTTCTCTCTGTGCACTAAGGCTGGAACTAAGCAGTCATGGTGGCCGACTGGGCCCTCACCCACAGTTCCATGGCAATTGACATATGGCATGATGAAGGTCTTACACCCTACTTAGCTAAGTTCTGCCTAAATCTCCATGAGGGGCATGGCCAGATGAGCATCTGAATGGTCTCTCTCTGAGAAGCACCCATCCTTTGTCTGCTGTGCAATCATTCAAAGACATACCACATACACCATAGGGAGATAAAATGGGTGTAAGTCAGAGTAAACTTACAGTCCTTGATTGTATGTTTAAAAAACTACAAAAGAGGATTTTCTGAGATTAGAGAGTTAAAAATGAAACCAAACTGCTAATAAAAACCCCAAAAACAAAAACAAAAAAACCATTCTTCCAGAGAATTCTGCCTTGGCACCCTCATTGGCTTCTACAGTTGCTGCCAACACCTATAGCTTCACTCTCCACTCCCAATGCATCTATTTCCAGCCAGTTGAACTGGTCCCAGCTAGCCTTGCCTGTATTCAGCCACAGAGGCTCTGCCTTCAAACCTTCTGCTTTACAGCCAAGCCTAACTTGGTGAGATGGTGTCATCTAATGCCCATATGAGATGACTGTCAGCAATTCCTTCTGAGTTCCATATTTTGACTAAGGAAAAATTGGACTGTCAACCCTGACAACTGAGTTTCCATGACCTTTCCCAAAGGTTGCCCCATCTAGAAACCTAAAAGCAGTCAAGTACTTCTGAAAGACATCAAAAAGGTGAGCAAAAAGCCATCAGCCACTGTTACCCAGAAACCTGATAAAAAAAAAAGCAACTGATGTTAGAAAATCCAGTCTGATAGATGACCATATCTCTGGCTATAAGTTATAAGGACTATGAACACTAAAAAAAAAATAAACACCCATTTAGATTTAAAAAAATAAAAATTTTCAAAAGCTTCAACTTGGATCAGCTGACAACACTTTCATCAGTCTGTCGGACTCACACTAGGCCAAACTGACCTCTCTTCTACAGCTGTGCCACCAGGGGCCCATAGTATCATCATGAGGCAACTAGGACTCTTGCCTCTTTCCCCTTCTGCCAGGCACAAACTTGCAGCCTGGGAGAATATCTCTGATGTAAACCAGTCTCCACACCTTTTCAGTGAGGAGACCCCCTCTTCAAGTTAGAAGTGACCATCTCCTTTGCACCAAGCTAGTCAGCCTCCCTCGTGTTTAACCCTGAACTTTCAACTCTGACTGTTCCCCAAGAAGAAGACAATACCTGCATCATCCTGAGACAGATAACTGCTGTCCTGAAATTCTGAAAACTCTCCTCCAAGAGGTGTAAACTAAGTACTCACCTCTGGGCCTGGCCATCAAACATGCCACCTCACCAGGATCCCCATTGTTGTCATATGTCACAGGAAGCACAAACATGTATCCAGCCACACATCAGCCTGATAGACTAATCAATCACCTTGGGAAAGACCTCCATGCCATCAACAATGCAACCATCATCTTATATTCTGCAGTTCCCAACCCATTCACAATGGTTTGGGAACTCTCCCACTATTTTCAGAAAGGCTTTGCCAACAGATTTGGCTGCTCTGAGACAGCCTGTTTCTCTGTCCCTTCTAGTTCCACAATTCTGTCACTTTCCCCTGGGCGCTGAGATTAGGCTGTTAACACCTGCCTCTGATTGTAAAACTCTACCCCAGGGCAACCCCCACCTGCATTAGACAGCATTCCGTGCCACTAGAGATTTGGCTAGCAATTCAATCACACATTCAGAGGTTTCAAAGCCACAAAATGTTTACAGCCTGTCAAACTGCTGAGATACACCTCTCCTGTCCATGGAGCCAGTTCAAGATCTCCAAGCTGCTGGCGCGGCTGTGAGAGCCCTCTGTATATGCTGCCTCAGTTTTCTGCCACCCATAGCACGCTGGTATGCCTGCCTGGACCTAAAAAGGCCTTTCTTTGCCTTTTGTCTCCTGTCAGCCAACCCTTCCTCATGAAGACTCTAGTTCTGGACTCAAAGGTTAACTGACCTGCACTCCATCTCCCAGAGATTCAAAAACTTGTTTATCCTCTTTGGAGAATAAGTACTCACCTCTGGGCCTGCACTTCTAATTGATGACACACAAGCTTCTTGCTGGAAAGACACAAAAGTTTTGCTACAATATCTAGCAGAACTGATTACGACAACAAAAACAAAAACTCCACAAATTTCTTGGATCTTCTGGCTTCCATAAAATCTGGATTTTGAGTTCACAAAAACAATGATATTTACTCAGACTATCAGCCAGCCTGGGAGCACCCAGTGGACCATCTGTGCAAATACTTAGATTTAGTCACTAAGAACTGCCTCCCCACTTTGCCTCCATGCTCTAATGCCACTGTCCTTCTGATCAAGAAAGTTGACAAGCTCACCTTAGACCAAGATCTAGCTGTCCAGGTGCCGTATGCTGACTATGCCGAACAGTTCTAGAAAATGGACCCCTGACAGATGCTGAGTACACCCTGTTCATAGATGAAAGTAATGCTCTTAGGAATGTAAGGATGTAATACGACAGGTTAAATATGCTGTGGTCACCTTAGACAAAACTATTTTGGCCAAAGCTCTTCGTCAGGAATGATCTGCACAGCAAACTATTTCTTGCTGCTGTTTGGAAACCTGCCACCGGCAACACAAAATAATCTGATCCAGAGGCCTAAGCCCCCTCTGGGGATCAGACTGACAGAAACATCAACCCCAGCCATTACCCTGGCCCACACTGTATGTTCTACAAGCTCAAGTCGCAGCACTGGCACCCATATCCCTTCAGCTAGGTCAGGTTTCAATGTCTGTGTCACTGGACCACTGTAAAAAATATAATCCCTAGGTATAGCCTACCCTTGATCATTGGCAATGCATTTGTAACAGAAGTAACTGACAAACTAGATTGAATAAAAACCACATGAAACACACAGGCCACAAAGCTCTAGAAAAGTTAAAAAAAAAACCAGCTTGTAACGCACACACATATAATCCAGGTGCATATTAACTACCTCTACAAGTTTCAGGCCAAACTGCAGTGTTGCCTTAGATCTGTTGAAAAGTTTACCTGGAGCAGACAGCTCACTCTGAAGAGATGATGCACTCAAAGTCCCGCTCTGGTCACTCTGGACACTGACCAGTCCACACATGTCTGAAGCCTGAGGACACAATTCACGGGGTTGCTCTATAACTATTCTCCTTTATTTTTGTGTATTGTCAGGTTTCTTACCCCAGTGCTTGCTTCTCCAACCCCTGCTAGCTGGGTTTTGTTTTGTTTTGCCTTAAACTCTATGAACAGTTGACCCAAGAGAATAGAACAATCAATCAAACACTTGACCAAGATTTGTTTGAAGAGTGTCCAAAACGCACTGGACACACTCTTAGATCAGATTAATCCTGTCATTCCTTTGCTAGAGCAATGTTACAAAACAGACAGGCCTAAATTATGTCTTTTCCTAAAAACAATTTAGGGAAATACTCTATAATAAGACACTCTTGGAGAGCTTGGCTGGAGCCCATTCTAAGATCACTGACAAACCCTAATGTTACTGCTTCTAGTTGGCTCTGTCTCAAGATCACATGTAATATGCCCAGCAAAGATTTGCTGGGGAAATTAAAAGGGGAAAAATATAACAGAAAATGCCCCTCCCCCAGCCAGTTTACTTCAGTTTCTTAGTTGCCCAGGTAACAGTTCCTTTCCAGTTGCTTCTCTCTCTTAGAAATTGGTCACTGTGATGCATAGCTGGTCACTACGATGCACATTGTTTAAACCAATCCCTAATTGACAAGCCATTCTGCCTCTGTACTTCTGCTTGCTTATCCCATATAAGTCCTAGACTACCAGAGATCAGGGTCTGATATTTTGGGAATGATCCTGATTAGTGCCTATAAACATAAATAAATCTGCCCCCAAATCCTGGATGTTGTTTTGGTGTTTCTGCTGGCCATTGCAAAACTACTTCATAAAGTCGTGTTCAAGTTAATGTATGCTTTAACTTTTAGAAAAAGCTTTGCGAAAAGTGCTGGCACATACTAAGTGCTCAATATGTGTTAGTGTTCTGGTAATTAACATTTATTGAGCACCTTCTAGATGCTAAGTACAGTGGTCTCTTGGTTCATGAGCTCAATTCTTTCCACAACTGTGGTTGCAGAATTCTGGTTGCATATGCTTGCAATTCAGTTGCAATCAGAATCCTGGACCAGTGGATCACTTCTGAGACAAGGCCATGAAGACATTGCAGCTTGGTTATTTTTTTTCTTGGATCACTCTGGATAAAGGAGCTGCCACGGCATGAGAAAAGATCTATGCAAATCCTCCAGCCCCCTCAGTGATTCAGATGACTGCATCCCCACCCAAATTCTTTACTGCACCTTCCCTGCTCAGACATTCCTGGATTCCTGGTGCTCAAAAATTGTGCACTCTAGTAAGTATTTATTTTTGTAACCTGTTAAGATTGGTTAAGATGACAATAGATAATTACAATAGATAACTAAGATGCTGATCATGAGAGAAAATCTCCCTTCATATTCTTTAGGAAGGCTTCAAAGGCAAAGTGATACAAGTAAAAAAAAAACCAGGGGCCAGAGAATGCATGTGTTGTCCAACAAAGGTGTCTCAGTTTCTTTTGGTTGCTATCACAGACTGTCATAGATTGAGTGGCTTACAAACAACAAATCATTTTTCGTAATTCTGGAGGCTGGAAAGTCCAAGCTCAAGGTCCTAATAAAGGGTATTGTTACTACGGTGATGAGTGAAGGTCCCTTTTACAAGGGTGCAGTCCAGTCATCTCCTCAAAACCCATCTCATAATGGCGTTATACTAGAAATTAAGTTTCAACATATGAATTTTAAGGGTCTATAAACATTCAGCATTAGCAAAACATATTTGCCACCCAAT
Source organism: Dolichotis patagonum (assembly GCA_004027295.1). Taxonomy (NCBI): domain Eukaryota; kingdom Metazoa; phylum Chordata; class Mammalia; order Rodentia; family Caviidae; genus Dolichotis; species Dolichotis patagonum. The sequence continues at coordinate 83,319 of PVJX010001373.1, forward strand.
TCCAGCTGATTGAAATTGAATATTTTTCAAGAGAAGCCAGAATAATTTGGCTGAATAATTTGGTGAGACATTTTATTATTTTTAATATGAACACAAATTTTTAAAAAATAATGTGCTGGAGACTAAGCAAAACATGTGCCAGAAAGCTACCATTTTGAACCACCTAGATTACATACTGGAAAAATTGGGGCTGGATGCTTATAAAATCAAGCGAGATAATCACTGATTGAATACCCGTGTCCAAAGGAATTGATTGTGGTTCAACATCAAAACAGGTTTTTCTAGCAGCAGGCCAAAGGCTTTATCTTTAATATGTTATGTTTTTGTCTGAATAGCTGAAAAATAGGGAAATTACATTCATTCGAATGTGTGACTGACAAGAAGGTGGGGGAAATGGCAACAGATACAAAACAGTTTTAGCAAGAGGGAGCCATGGGCCAAATCGTACAAGATAGAATTTGACAGACATGAAATTGGAAACTCTGCAGCTGTGCCCTAAACTCAAGTGCACAAGAGAGGAAATAGAACCCAAACTGCATACATTGGTCCTTAGGCAGCTCACAGGGGAAGGGGTAGAGTCTGAAGTGAGATGGGTCCACTGGCCTGGGATAGGTGGTCCAGTCAGGTCCCAGAAACAGAAAGAACAACAAAGATGGGCCAGGAATATGTGGCTTCAGGGGAGCCTGGCAGCAGAAGACCTGGAGGTCCTGGCCTCTGATCAGTGCCAGGGAGGCACAATACATCTATGGGCATACCGAGGGTAGGTATAGCATGAATCTCAAACCAGGAGGTTGGCAATCAGCAACAGCTACAAATTCAGTGGACTCTCCAGCAAAAAGAGTGGTCTGTCTGCTTGGACTGGGGATCAGAGGTCTTGGTCCAATGGGAAAAACAAGCACTCAGTATGCAAAGATCAGCAGCCAACAAGCAAGGTGGAATCATTTCCACTAGCATCTTTCCCCTTACACTAGAGTCTTGTTTCATTGAGATACAAGGAGGAGAGGAAGAAGAGCAGGACTCAGGATGAGGCCCATGATGATGAGTATTGGGAAGCAGACTGAGGATTCATTTCACTGTGCTCAGTACCTGGTAGTAGTCCTTGGTCTGTGACCTTGGATTCCATTTCCATTTCTTTGATATTAAATTAGAATGAACTGTACTGCTATCAGACCAATTCTGGGTAGATTCTAACCAGCTGGATGGCTGTGGAGCAGGTGTCTAGGCCTTGGTTAGCTGGGTGGTTGTGGAGTAGTTTCCAGCTCTCATCCTAGTGCTGGTCAGTCCCTTCTACTGGAACCTGGTCAAGAGTATGCACCACTGAATTACTTATCTAAAGAGTATTTCTTCAGGAGAGGGACAACCCTACTCTTTAAAGGCCGGTGGGAGATTGGAGCAGAAAGGGAGCCCTTTTGTGGATACAGGACCTGTGAGGGCAGGCATGAGACAAGGCCAGAGGGAAGTCTGGATTCTAGACATGGAGGACACAACTTGCCTGGCTAAGCTTCGAAAAGGATCCCTGTTGGACCCAGTCTGGATATACAAACCTTGTGGAGGAAGAGAAAAAGGATGCTGTTGGATTCCTTGCAAACCCAGAAAAGAATCAAGGAATCATGATCAACCTCAGACATTCCAGGCCTTGGAATTCATGGTACAGAAAACTTACCTTCCTTCCTAAGTGTTGGGCAAACACACACACACACACACACACACACACACACACACACACGGTCTCCTTTATCCTCATAAAGGATTCAGGCTGCCTGCTGGTAGCGAACTCAGCCCTACCGTGCTGACTCTTATGATGTGGATAGGAGCTGAGGCACCCACTTAGGGCTCTCCTTTGACAACCTGGGCATAAAACACACCTGTTAGGAACAGGAATACTAGAGCCCCTCTGTTAGGGAATATTCCTTTCTTTCTGCCACTTTGATCTAATGTTTCACTTTTACATGTTTATTGCAAAATCATTATTTAACGTAGCAAATGAAAGGGGCCAGATTGTTTCACTTATGCTAGAAAGACTACACCCAGTGAGGCTTTTTAAAATCAAGAACCTACTATATGTCAGGAACTGCAGAGACGGATGGTCTAAACACTAAAGACACACAGTTCCTGGTCTCTAGAAGTTTCCACCTGAATGGGAGATAGACATAACAGTAGATAAATAGGCTCTATTCTAAATGGTGGCTACCATACTGGTGAAGAAATATAGCTAAGGAGACTCACAAGTGACTCTCATTGAGATGATGGGAAAGCTTTGCAGAAGAGGTGGCATTTCAGCTGGGCCAGAAGGGATGAGGAGAAACCTGCTAGATGGACAAGGGCATCCTCTCAGATAGAGAGACAGCACATACTAAAGCAGACGATATGAAATGGGCTTATGTACTGAGTGAATTCAAAGTAATCACAGATGAGTGCTGCAGAATTTTCCACATACAGGCAGAAAGGCTGAAAAGCGAAGAGTAAAGCAACAAAAGAATCATACAATCATGGTTTTTTTTTTATCGCCTTGAGAACACTACCCTTCAGCATGTTTATTGAACGTAGGTTGCCTTAAACGATCCAGTCGGGTGGAATTACATTTCTTTTCCCCTCATCTATGAAATGTAAGCAACACATCTAATATTCTTGGGAAAAAAATAGCTATTGTCATTGGGGGCGTAGACATGTTTTAATCCGTGATGACAGTTTGTCTTGAATCATAAACCACTTGTATCTTACTAAACCAGGCTGTGGAGGTGGGTGGCTGCCTCCCATCCACGGCCTTGCTGAGCAGAACTTCCAGCAATACAGAGCAAAATAATGAGCAACTTTCATCAAGGTACCCATGGGCCTCTGCTCAGTGCCTGGAGTTACGTGAGGTCCAAGACATCCGCCACAGTGCTTGCAGACATGGATTTTACATGGTGGGCTTTCTGTCGCCAAATCTCACTGTCTCTGCGCCTAGCTCCTCCACTTCCTGGGTAGCACCAGCAGCCTAAGAACTCTTTGGGGAATGCCAGATCATAGTCCTTTTCCAAACCTGATTTGTGGCATCCTACTGCATATGCCTGGTAGCTTTAGGCAGAAACAGCAGCTACAGGCAGAAGCAGGGAGCTGCAGGTGTCCCCTTGGGCTCCAGGAGGGGTGTGAGGCTTGTTTATTTCACAGTTAGCAGAAGCTTTGGGAGGTGAATGCTTCCCTCTTCCCTCTCCCCTGCCCCAGGCTCCTGCTCCCTGAGAATAGTGTCTCAGAACAGGAAAAGGAAGGTGGCCATATAGAAAGAATCGTGCTCTTCTTAGGGCAGAAAGGATGCCAGTGACCCCATGTGCAGTGGAAGGAATCATAGACCGGACACACAGAGAGAAGCCGGGCCTGCACAATGGGAGGGCCAGGCACACATGACTTTGTATTTTGTCATCTCAGCGCATCCTCTAGGAAGGGCCTGGAATAATTTATTTCGCCCTTTATCACTGTGTGAATCCCCCAAACCATATTTCTGATATGGGATCCCTGCTCTGCTTGATTAACTCCTGATGTGGAGAACTCATTACCTCACAAAGTAGATCATTCCCCTGTTAAATGGCTCTGACTGAAACTTATTCCTCAAACAGAAAAAAAATAATCTGGCTGATCATCACTTCTACCCATTAGTTTCAAGTTTTGCCCTGGGGAGCCCTGCTGTGAGCCAGCCTTTCTGATTTGTACATTGCTTTGGGCATCTTATCTTCCCTTCTTGGAGCTGAATAGTCCCAGATCACTAAACCACCTTCATGTGTCATCTTGTAAAGTCAGATCATATTTTTCTGTGGAATTCCTCCTTCTGGAAGTCCTCATGGGGTCTTAGTCCAGACCCCAAGCCCTCGTACCATGGTAGAGAGATTTTTGGGAGGACAGTTTGCCTAATAGCAGGCTCACCTCCCCTAGCTGTGCCTGTGGCCACTTCTCGGCTGTGCAGTGGTCTCTGCTGACTGCAGCGCTGACCTCCTCTCTGGACAGTGTGGGAGGATGTGATGGTCCATGGTTTGCCTGTGATGCCTTCAGATGCTGCTGAAGAGGATGGGACTGGTCACTGTCCCTCAGGCCATTTGTTGTGGGTGCCAAAGGACAGAGGACTCCAGCTGGCAGGATTCAGAAACCAAAAACACTCACCACCGCTTTCAGGCTCTTCCAAGGAGCCTGTGCCCAGAAAGCCAGGAAGATGATTAGCTGATTCCCTGCCACTTGCCTGGAATCGGGAGGAACCCACTTCCATTCCTCATGGGCTTCCACACCACAGGCTTTTTCTTCTGGAGAGGAGTGAGTGGCAAGAGAAGCAGTGGTAAGCACAATCCGGAGCCAGTTACCTCTGCTGCAGGCATTGATCAGGGTTCCCCAGGGGAGCCCCAGCCTCAGTGCTGCAGCCTCTACCATCCACTGGAAGATGGGCAGCACAAGGGGGTGCTTAGCTAGATCTGACTGCAGTTGCTTTTCTCCTTGCAAGCTCCTATGGGAGAGCACACTTCCAAGAAATTCAGGAGGGCAGGAGACACCCAAATGCCCACAATCATATTCTCTTTCAAAGAGACCCTTACCAGGTCTAACCTCAGCCTAACTCGGACTTCATCTCAACCTTGATGTCTCTGTGACCCCAACTTTCCCGTGCTCTCCTCACTTCCAGCCCAGCAAAGACCCTGACCGTGTGTACCCTAGAGACTCTACCAGCTATGATTTTATCACTTCCTGGCCTCAACCTGACCATGCCACGGCCACACCTCATCCAGGCCTCAGCAGGTGCAGACCCCCCTCCCTGCCCCTGGCCTGCCCCGTGGCATACCTCAGAGGACAGAGCATGGAACAGTCCCACTTGTCGTGGGGAACGGACCAAGCAATAGCGCTGCTTTGCTGAGGACTCTCCACCTGCGAATGCATGCAGGTGGCCAAGCCTCCTTGTTCCTTAAAGAACCATGAATGAGACAGCTTCACTCTGCACGTGGACACTTTTGGCCCCAGCACAGGTGATGGTGGGCTGAAGCTGCCGGCCCTCACTCTTATTTCCACCTGCTCTGTGCCAGGCTGTGGGTGGTCGTGTGCAGGGTGCAGTTAGGGGATCAGGGAACCAGCTCTTATTTGCTCCTTTTTCTTGCCTTTAGATTTCTAATTATAAGAGACTCCCAAAGAAACCACTACCTCAGTTGAAAATCACTTCGTTTTATTCTAACTGTATTTAAGTTGTTCATATGATATAACTTACTTATTGCTCATAAAACAAATGCTTATCTCCTCTGCAGAGAACTTTGAGGTTCATACTTTCAAAGCAAATTTGAACAGCAGTCTTTGGAAGGGAGAAGGTAATAGAGATGAGTGTGGGGTAGGTTTCCACCTATGAGGGAGGACCCTGCTACACCTAACACTGGCTTCTTTGAGGCCCCTGTGAGCTTCTGAGACTTAGTACAAAGAGAACTCTGTAGAAGCTGAAGGGTTCTTTGTTGGGGGAGAGGTCTGCAAACATAGGAAAGGAGAATGTTCTCTCCTCGGGAAAATTGGAGAGAAGCACTGAATGCAGACCATAGTAGGAGCCCACTGAGGCCCTTTTCATCTCATCTGCAAGGTGGGAAAATGCCTTTTCAGTGCCTCGGATGTATCAGAGGGAAGAAAGGACAGGAACATCTCTTGAGAGCAAAAGACAGTCAAGACGAATCAAGTAGTGATGGATAAGAATTTGCCTCGACGAGGAAAAAATGTGGCTTTCGGCCAAGTGGGGTGTCTAGAGTCAATGTATCTGGCTTTCTCCACACAGGCAGCCTTATTCATTTCCTGGTCCTCACCTGATCTTTAGCACCTTCACCATGGAGCTGGATGGCAAACAGAACATCACCAGTCTTGCCTGACCAGAAGCCTAGTACCATATCTCATCCTATGACATTTCTACTGGGGAGGTATAAAAGTCCCAATGATACACCAGAGGGTAAACTTTTCCCCACAATATGTCTCCCCGTTGTCATTTTTTTAAGATGTACTGAGGATTGCACGCAGAAGTACTGAGCTGCATCTCTGGCCTTTTTAAAAACTTTTGGTACAGTACCCAGGCTGCCCTTGATCTTGGAATCCTTGTCTCAGTCTCCTGAATAGCTGGGATTGAAAGTGTCCGTGGTCACACCTGATAAGACTTTCTTACCATGAACACCTGCTTAACTTAGATTTTCACAATCATAAAAGTTCCATCAGAGCAGTAAGTCTGCTGCCTTTTACAAATATAAACACTATTTACTGAGTAGCCACTCTGGGCCATGTGTGTAGGTGGGGTCAGAGGCTGCTGAAGCTGGGGTAGAAAACCTTTTCATTAGGTAGGAGGATGACTGTCATGAAGTCATGAGGTCTATGGTTCCATTAAGGCATGAGTGTATCACAATGGCCAGGTTCAGCAATTTATTGTACCTTTCTGACTTTATATTTCGGTGCCTGGGGACAGCTACCAAATTATAGTTAGAGGCTGAAATATTCTATAGAGCTAGCTTTTTATACTAAATGTACTAAGAGCTGGTACATACTATAAAACCATCAATAGTCCCAGGCCTATTTCTACCTTTAAAGTCACTTACAGAAATGGCCTAGTATCTATATGCAATTCTGGCCATGGGGAGAGGAAGAGACAGCTCATTTCAGTTGCCACAGTGGTACAATAAAGGCATAATTGAACAAAGTGAGCCATAGGGTTAAGACATCATAAAAAGTTGGGCAGGATACCAAAATAATACGGCCAAAGCCATATCCTGGAATCACAAGCATCAGGACAAATATGATCATCAGAATATGTGGGGGAGGGGAGCACTTGAGATCAAAAGCAGAGGAACAAAGAAGACATAGAAGCTCTCAAAGACAAATCCATCCCAGGGTCATCTCCTTGGCCAGCAGGTATCACATTGTTGGCCTTCTGAGGCAGCCCAAGGCCTTATCCTATAGGTGTGCAACTTGGGTCCTTTGCAGGCGGGTGAGCCCAGAAGGGATGCTGCCCACAGGGCTTTCATGATGGGCTGAGTGTCCTATGGTGGGTTGGACCAGGGAGAGACACTAACGTAGGACAGCTTCCAATAGCATAAGTAGAAGAAGAATATGATCACAGTCAGGAGGAGACAATCTCAAAGCTGAACTGCTGCACAGATTCCCACACTCCTGACCTGATTACAAACTGGGATTCTCTACATGGAATGGACTGAGGGAAGGTGACCAGGTAAAGGCTATAAAGGGGAGGGATTGGGGAGGGTTTCAGGGGGCTGACTATGGACACAGGAATGGCTTTATAGGCTGCCATCTAGCAACAACCACCCTGCTTTGTACTCGTGTAGCTTTCTGATATACTGAGACTGCGGAGCTGAAAGCATTCCCCACTCGCGTTAGCAAGCTATGCCTGGAGGAAACAGACCAAGGAGCTTCTACAGTAAGGAGGCAGCCAAGTGGGTTATGTCCCTTTCATCTTGGGTCTAGATTCAACGTATCTGGCTTTCTCCATGCAGGCAGCCTTATTCATTTCCTGGTCGTCACCTGATCTTTAGCACCTTCACCATGGAGCTCGATGACAAACAGGACATTAACAGTCTTGCCTGACCAGAATCTTCCTCAGAGATTTGCCACTGCTGAGACAGAACCTGTACCCCTTTGGCACACACATCTCCACTCCGCAGAACCAGAGATAAATAGCAAAGGCCACTGGGCTTTGGCTTCATTCATTATTATTCAGAAATAGCACTGCGGCGCTTTCTCAAAGTCAGCTGCATGATGTAGCTAGCCAGTGCTGCAAAATGATTTATGGGACAGCAGAGGAGATATTCCCATGACCTCTACTGCTGCAGACACAGTCAGAAAACACTACAGGACATGGAGGGCACGTAACTTTATTTGGCCACTGAACTTAACAAATGTAAGAACAGGGTATCGCTGGAAGAAGGAATATGTCCAAACAAAGGTTTACAAGGCTAAAGGAAAGGGGTCAAATCCCCCAGGAATATGAGCATTATGAGTAAACCTGGAATGAAGCAAAGAGAGGAGGAGACCAGAGAAGAATTCTCAGTGCTGGTTAGATGCATGGAATGAAGCCCCATCCCTAGCCATTCATTCACTCCTTGTACAAACATATCCTCAATCCCAGATGGGAGACCCGCTGTTTGAGACTTGACCCTGTTTCTGAGACATCAGATCAAGAAATATATCTAAAAAGTAGTTGGTCAGAGAATACACAAAAACATATCCAGAGAATCACATATATTAATAAAGTGTCTGCTTCCATCTGCCCTATAGGGATGCTCCTCTCAATGAACAGATCACCAAGCACTTAAGACCTATTTGGAGAAGATGCTCAAAGGAGGTGCTTCAAATGGAGGAGGCATAGGTGCATGAAATTAAACTCTTTCCCTGAGAGGCACCTCTCTTTGGGGTCCCCTGTTGTGATTCCTACTTGCCTAGTCAAACACTTTCTGTGTAAATGAAGAGAAGCCATCTTATCATGCTCTGTAGGTGTGGGTGGAGCCAGCATCCTCACAGTCTTAGAGATGTAACTCTGCTCTGTTCCAACACCCATCTGATGTGTCACAGGCTACCATGGGTCAGTCAGTTTCCATGGTTTCTGGTGCCCCCAGGGCTCCAGGAAGTTGTGGGACGGATATGTGTGACCAAGGATGCGGTGTAGTACTCTATGAAGGAGTCACCGGAGTTTACCCAGTAATAAGCTGGGTTCCTCAACTGTCCTACAGGCAGACCCACAAATCCAGGTAGGTTCCCAAGAGCGAGAGAGTCATGGTCCACAAACTCATCTGCCCCCTAATCACTAAGCCTGCTGTGTCTGACCTGTTGGTGAGGCACTGAGGTGCACATGTGCGCTGTAGGAAGAAGATGCACTCGTACAGGCCTGGATCACAGGCTATGGGTAGAACCAGCATTTCCTTCAAACGCTACCAGCAGAGCCCACTCCCTTGCTTCAGGGTGGGCAGCAAGGCTGGAGATACTTGGGTTCCTGCCCAGCCTGTCTCCAGAGAATTCTCCTTGTCCTCTCTGCTCACCTCTTTTCAATGCTGCGTGAGAGGCAGCTTTCTGCAGAACACTGAGCTATATCCAAAGCCTTTTTTTTTTTTTCAATTTTGAGATAGGCCCTCACTAAGTTGCTAAATTGCCAACCAGATTGCTCAGATGGGGCTGGAACTTGTGATGCTCCTGCCTCAACCTGCCAGAGTGCTGGGATTATAGGTACCCATGATGCTTCTTTCCTAAACTTTGTTCAGATGATCCAATCTGAGAAGGTGTTTGCTTCTTGTCAAAGCCCTTACCATCTGCTCACATGGAAAACAGAAGTGAGCTCAAAAGGGAACCTAGGAAAACCCTAAAACTCACAGTTTTACATTCATTATATTCAATAAGAAAGAGAGCAAAAGAAATAATGAGACAATCAGTGGCCTTTTTACTTAAGAGTGCAATCGTAATTAATTTCCATTTACCACCCTTTGCTTGCTAAAACTTTCTCAAGATTTCTCACCCCTGCAGTTTTCAATGACATGTGAGTAAGTTTGCTTTGCTTTGTTGCAGACAATATGCACATCAAGGGACTGTTTCCCCTGTGAGCAGGATCTCCATTAAACGACTGCTATTTGTCTTATTTTATGGCTCAGAGCTGGTAGCCCCGACTCTTGCCTTAAGAGACACAGCAGTGCCTGATATGCCAGGGGAGCAAGCCTGGTGCTCCTTATCTAAGCCAGGATGTGGGCACCCTGAGGTGCTATTTCATAAGCCCTTCACACTATGCAGAGGGAGCTACACAACGGCCGGCATCCTCCTTGGCAGCTGCCTGTTGGGTTAAGTAGGAGTCACCAAGTCCTGAGCTGGCTCTGCATTGCCTCTGGGTGCCATAGCCTTCCCACCAAAAAAAGCCTTAGGAGGCCCAAGCACCTGCACATTGTTTTGCCTCAGCTCCCTCCACCTATCCTAAGTCATGTCTCCTAATCTTTTCATCTACTTGCTTTCATCTTTCTCTCTTTTCCTCATCTTGGAGGTCCAGTTCCCTCTGTTTTGTGACATATGCCCATGGGCCATGACCTCCTAGGCCAGAGCTGGCACCCAACACCTAGGGAGAGGCTGAAGATACCAGCCTGTGCTCCATTCAGTGTCATGAAGACATGTTTCTCTGCTTCTCTGAAGCTGCCAAGGAAGTCAGCACAGCTTTGGGCTCAGACAAGCAACACCATCCATGCTAATAGACACTCTGGCATACAGGGCGACCCACCTCCCTGGTTTTCTCCAAACAGTCTCTCTTTCAACACTGAGAGTCCCCACAGTCCCCGAGGCACTGGATGCTGGGTCACCCTTCTAGGCCTATGCTGTTCTCTTGTTCTGGTGCTGCCCTCTTGTTCTGACAGTCTTAGACTGGTTCTCCCAAAGTGGAGCCTGAGAGGTGACCCTTGGGTTCGCTGACAGGCCTGTGGGTATTTCCTGCCAGGGAGAGAAGAAGGAGGCAGGGCAAGGAAGAGGCTCAATCCTATCCCACAGCGAGCTCTGGAGGGTGAACGGTACCTCAGGTCTTCCATCCAAGACAAGGTATGGCTTTCACAGCCCCCACAGCCAGGAGCCACCTGGCTCTGGCCACAGCAGGGCAGGAGCATTGCCCAGTAGAGGCATCTCAGGAAGAACAGTGTCAGGAGACTGGTGCAGCTTTGAACTTCTGGCCAGCAACACTCACTGCACCTGGGGGACAGGTAAATGGCCAGAAAAGGGGATCTGGGTGTGCACCAGTGTGTCCACTGTGCCACACAGGTCTCTAGGCTGGTGTGTGGTGTGTGAAGGGAACACTCTCGACCTGTGCCAGCCAAGCTTTCTACAACCCCAAGTTGTACTCAGATAGTACAAGGCTGGTTCTACCTAGTTGTCTCATTTACACCCTTTGAAATGACTTGAGACTACTCTTGGCTAGGTCCTGAGCCCGACTAGAACTTTCCAGTTTTCTCCAGAGACTGAATCTTACCCTTGACTGAGCCATGTCAGATGGAACTGTGCTTCAAAGCCGCCAAAGCCTTGGATCTTCAAAGCTGCCAAAGCCCCCTACCTTGGCCTGAGAAAGTTTATATAAGCCAAGCCAGCTTCCTGCATAGGTCTGCTGGACACAGACATAGACCAACGGAGCCCCAGGTCTCAGAGCACTCCTGGCTGGAGATGCGCGCCCCCTGGTCTTGCTTGGCCGTGGTGATAGGCTCAGCCTACGGCAGATGCTTCACCATGCCTTGCACTGGCCTAGTTAGATTTACACAGAGTTGATATCATAAGGCTTTTAGAAATGTAGTTTTTAAAACCACCTAAAACATATGCATCATGGCCCTTGTAACAAGTGTAACTGGTATCCTACCCATAGTCTTGTGGCCTCCTCCCTTCAAATGTGGTCCCCCATCACCACCACATCAAATTGTTAGGACCTTTGTCCCTAGGCTTTATTCAAAACTACAAAAAACTGTTCTTTCCCAGCCATGCTGGGACACACCAGTGCAGAACTGGTGACTAAACGGAACCGGCATGTGAATACTCTGGTCCCTTCCCCTTTCAGTGGGGAGGGCCTGAGACATGTGTTTTACACCCATTCCCTTTGGATTAAGCTCTGCCTGCCCCCGGTTCTCACTTTATGCATCCTTTCCTTGTCTGATTTCCCCACCCTGCTGGGCTGTCTCCAGCCTCCTAAACCATAAGCAGCTGAATCCATGTCTCAGAGTCTGCTGCTGGGGAAGGCAAAGCTGGAGAGCTGGGGCCAGTCCTGTCACGTGGGACTTAGGCATCTGAGGTGGCTGTAGTGTGTCCTCACACAGGGCTAAGGATCCACTGGGAAGCACTTTCCATGCCACGCCTGCTGCGCTGAGCGGCCCTGGGGAAGAAGCCGCTGACTGACCCAACATCCTCCCAGAGCTGCAGATGCCCCATTAGGATTCAGAGGCATTCTCCACTCTCCCTAGAGGCCATTTGATCCTGGGAGGTGATTTTAATCACAGATTTGATCATCCTATAGACATTCCTTGTTCACATTCATTCTTCCTCTAGCTCCCTCAGGCCCTTTAACAATATTAGACTGCAATTTCAGATTTATATAATTTGGTGCTTAATGCACCTTACTATTGGCCAGAACAACTGGAAGTAACTCACTGAGGTGTTGGGCCCGACTTCCAGAACCCTCTACTCTGGGTCTGTGGCTGCACCCTGGGCTGTAGGGTGGGCACAGAGGGAGAAAGGAAGGACAGCTATGAAGCTTTGCTGTGCGGAGACTGGGGCATTCTGCCATTCTGGATCACATGGTGAGCCAGGGTCAGCCAGCCCTGACCTCCTTTGGGAGCCCAGCCTCCCCATGTGCTCAGCAGTCCTGTCTACATAAATGTCCACCTCAGATCGCCCCTCAAAGGTCTCCCAGGCAGGGCCAGAGTCAGCATAGCCGGCACTTAACTCTCAATCTTACTCCCCATGTTTATTCACCCCCTATACTGCCCTGCCCACCTCAGCAAACAGCATGGCCATTCCCCATAGCACTCAAGCCAGCAACCTGAGCTGCAACTTTAATTCCTTCCCTTCCTTCACCCCAGTGTCCAGCTCATCAGTAAGTCAAACAGATCTCCGGCCCATCCGCTCTCCCCTGTAGCACCACTCAGACCCCTGCCATACCTTGTCTGAAGCACTGCACTGGCCACCTGAAATGTTTCTCCACAGCCATTCTTACCCACTCCCACACCACCCACCACAGAGAGGCCGGAGGGCTTCCAAAATGCCAATCAGATCATCCCTTTCTGTATTTAAAGCTCACTAGTGCTCATGGTACTGACAGTAGTCTTCTACATGGTTCCGAATGATGGTCCCTGCCTGATTCTCCAACACCAGCTCAAGCCATGCACACTCCTTACCACCCTGCAGCAACACTTAACTTCTTGTGGCCCTGAGAGCACAGTAGGCTCTCCCTCCCCTGAGGCACTGTGCATGTGCTACTCCCTCTACCAGGAATGCTTTCTGTGTGGCTCCCTCCTTCCAGCCTTTCCAGCTCAGACAGGCCTCCCCTGGTCACCTCACCTGAAGCACCCCCACCCCATTGAACTTACTTCATATCATTCAGTTTATATCCATGAAGGTGCTTATCATGGTCTACAATAATTTATTTCTGGTCTGTTCCCCGTACCAGACTGTGATTTCCATAAAACCAGCAACCATCCAGGTCAGTCTCAAATGCCAAGAGTAGGTACATTGACCTGGTACGCTACAGGCCAGTGATGGCAAAGCTTTTAGAGACCCGTATGCCCAAACAGCAACCCAAAACCCATTTATTTATTGTATAGTGCCAACACTACAATTAAAGTTGAATACTGAGGTTTTAGTTTAGAAAAAAGAAAACAACTCATACATTAACATCTTTTGTTCTTAAAGAAAAGCAACATGCATGCCGTAGGTTCACCACCCCTGCTGTAGGTCATGTATTCATTTTCCAGCGCTGGCCAACAAAATATCACTCAACTTTATTACCAAGGTTTCTGCAAGTCATAAGGCCAGGCATGGCTGGATTCTCTGCTCAGGGTTCCACTGGGCTAGACTCACACTTTGGCTAGCACTGTAGATTTCATCTGGGGTACAGGTTTATCTTCTAGGTTTCTGGTTGTTCCCCAGTTCTCGTCCTTGAAGGAGAAGGACTGACATCCCTGCTTTCCTGCCAGCTGGCAGTCATGGTTGCTCTCAACATCTATAGCCCTCACATTGCTCCCTGCCACACGGCCCCTGCTGGTAGTTCACAGCATGGATGTCAGCCTGCTTTTAGGCCACCAGAACACATCTCTGACTTCCTCTTTATGCCACCAGCTGAGGAAAACCTGGCTTTGAAAGGGCGCATGTGATTAGGTGAGACCCACCCATCCTACTGAGGTTCTTAATTAAGGCAGCAGAGTCCTAACACAACCCTACCATGATTAGTATTTACTAAATAAGTGGGAAAAATTTATGTGCACCTGGGAACCTTGAGAAGCTACCTTAGAATTCTGCTTATATAGTGATCGATAGACATTCGCTGAACAAAAGTCTGGGTCTCCTCCCAGCCACCTATTTGTATAAATAGTTCCTTAAAGGCCTTGAGAGGCTATGTCTAGGTACAAGGCAGGCAGTGAAAGCAAGGAAAAGAAAAACCCTAGTAGAAAATATAAGAAGGAGCCTGGAGTTTGGAGACATGGGATTAGCCTCAGCTCTGCTATCATCTTCCTGTGAAAAGTTTAGTAACTCCTTTAGCTCCTCTAATCCTTAGTTATTTCCTCTGTGAAACAAGTTTAAAATACCTGCGTCATGGAATGGGGGAGATTAAATCCATCTGCCCATCCCCTCTACTCAGTTATTCTCCCACCCATGTATCCATGCAACTGTGCACCCACTTATTTAATAACTACAAAGCATGAACATGGGGTGTGCTTTTCCTGCCCCACTGAAACCAGGAATTCAGCATCACCAGTGTCAGATGTCATAGACATATAATGCATACAGGTTTAGAGGCAGCCATTGGCCATCTAAGACTGTGGGAACCCACTCCAGAAAGATTAAACAACAACCTTGAGTGCTACTTTCAGAGAAAATAAAATCACTTCAGCCAATTTCTCAGCCTCATGCCTGAGCAGCCTTGATCAGAAACACTTGACAGACAACTTCGTTTTCCTTGATTCTCTGCATTAGTTCTTATATGGAAGCCAAATAAAATTTGACAACAGAAACAAGCTTGCAGGCATACTTAGTCCTGTGGAAGGGAGCTGGTGACTTGGCAAGTTAGTTACCCTTTTGTTGCTGAGACAAAATATCCAATACCAAAAGTTAAAGGAGCAAAAGTTTACTTGGCTCACAGTTCGTAGAGGTTTAGTTCATAATCAGCCAGCTCCCAGGCAGTGTGGCATGGCAGACAGGTGTTGAATAGAAGAAACAGTTTGTGGCAGGCAGAAGGCACCAACATAATCAAGGGATAATCACAGCTCATTATATCACTTACACCTTATCCAGGCTACTTATGGTGGGTATCACTCACACCCTTAATCCCTTGGTCCTAATGCACCAAGAATCAATTCTAGTAACACATGCTTAGATCCAGCCACCTCTGAAAAAGCCCCATCTATGACCACATGGGGATTTGGGGGCACATCTAGACACAAGCCACAACATTCCACCCTTGGTCTCCAAAGACTCATGTACGTATCTTTATGCAAAAGGCATTTAGTTTACCTTTAAGAGTTGTCAGTCTTAACAGTTTTAGCATTGTTCAAGAGCCTATTTGAAGTACACTCTTAGCTGTAAGCCCCTTTATAAATGAAAAGAAAGTTAAACACTTTTAACATTTAATGGCACAAGATAGACATTTTTTATTTTAAAAGTTATAAACAGGGGATAGCAAGAAATGGGAAAAAAGCAAGATCAAAATCCAGGAAGGCAAACATTAAATCTCAAAGTTTCACTTTTAGAATTCCTGGCAATGTGTGGCAAATTGTGAACTCTAAAGGGTTTCAGTGGTTTCTCACCTAAGGCACTGGATTGTAGCTCTCATGGCTTTTCTTTGGGGCCAGCTCTACTCCTTCTTTGCAGGTTTTTTTTCTTTTACTTTAGACAATCAACATTTTTCACTTTTTTAGACTTGTAAGGTCTCTATTTTATCTTGGCTTTGCACTCACATCTTTATACATTGCCCTCACAAGGATATTGCCTGGCCTCTTCGACCTTTTCTGAAATCTGAGAGGAAGTCTTCTTAATCCCACAACTCTTGCATTTTGAATGTACCTAAAACCAGCACCACATTTATGATGCCAAGGGCCAAGATCTATTGCCAGCTAGAGCAGTAGCCAGTCTTTTTTTTTTTATAGAGGTCAAGTGCCTATGAACTAGATTTTGAGGAACAAATTTTTTAGGTGCTGCCATCTTGGAACTTGGTGCTCTGGGCTCTTTTTTTTTTTTAAACATTCTTTTACCTTTGCAAATTTGAGGTTCTGAAAGCTGAAGTTTTACTAGTTTTTGTGACAACTTTAGGGCATTTTTGTTGTGGTTATCTTTTTTTTTTTAAGTATTTGGCTTCTTGTTGTTAGTCTTTTAGCAACCAAGTTTTCTTTTTATAGGCCACAACTTTATTGGAGCTTTCTTTTTGACCAAATTTAAAATATTTTGAGTCATTTTTCTGGGCTTTTTATACTTGATTTTTAACATAAATCTGATCAAAAGCCCCCAACAGTAGCCACTCCACCACCTCAATATTAGATTGCTCTGAAATTTTTTTTGTAAGGTTAACTAGTCAGCTGCACTTAGTCTCAAGCAGTCTCTGGACATGAGCATAATGTAAGAAAACTTTCTGTCAAGGTGTAACACACATTGTCTGAAGTCTAACAGCCAATGTAGTCCTTCTTCTTAGTAGAAACTTCCTGAGCCTGGTCTTTACCAGCAGGATTTTTATCAGCATTTTGGTCTTTTGAGCTCTGACCAGAATCCGTCACTAAGTACTGCCTAATGTATATCAGGTCTACTTTTTCAGCTGGTGTCTCTGAATATTTTAAAACTATTTCCAGAAGCCATTCCTAAAGGTTCCTGAACCACATGGTCAGGGATAGTCATGAAAATGACCCCACATCTCTGGTACCAAATTCTGTCTTAGTTACTTTTTGTTGCTGAGACAAAACGTCCAACACCCAATGTTAAAGGAGGAAAAGTTTATTTGGCTCACTGTTTGTACAGGTTTTAGCTCGTAATTAGCTGACTCCAAGGCAGGGTGGTATTGTAGAAGAGAAACAGGTTATAGCAGGTAGAAACTAGCAAAACAAGCAAGCAATGACCACAGCTCTTTCTAGATATATTTTATCCAGGCTACTCAGGATGGATAACACTCACACCCTTAAGCCTAGTGCCCTTAAACCTAGCATTACACTGTAAATCATTCCTGGCATCACACATTCTAAATTCAGTCACTTTTAAAAAGTCCTACCTGTAACTATGTTAGGTTTTAGAAAAACATTTTGACATAAGCCATAACACTTGGTCAGAAGCCTTTGTCAAAGCAGGGAATGTGTTCCCTTCTTTGGTGTCTATGTACCTTTGGGCAAAGATGTGGAGTCAATGCTGTCACTAGGCAGCCTGGCTTCAAAGTCTGCCCTGCATAGCTGAAATTTTGCGTCGCATCAGTGAGTGCCATTTGGCAACAAGTTAATCCCTTACTATTGTCTGGGTAGAGAACCTTCTCTCCATTCCTGATCTCATCAGCTGGATCCTGCGATCAATTCCCCTCTGAGACTTGGGTCAGGACACTCTGCCAAGGAATGCCGGGAGCCTCACCTTCTCCATTAACCCTGCTGCAGATACTCTTTTTAATTTCCATTTGGCTTGGGACCCACACAAATGCTGAGCTCTGATCTAGTTTCTAATTCATTTCTGTCACCCATCAAGTTCACCCTGTGAGGAAGGGGTTAGAGACTTGGGTGTGTGATGTTCCAAGTCACACTTTCTTCCCCAGAGGAGAGGAACATAGGACCTAGGATTTATTTCTGGGTCTTGCTTGGTACTGGCTTGCTATGGTTATTTATTCCTGGATGACAACCTCATCAAGCACAACTGCCAGAGATACACTCCACAGCCATCTTCACAGAGGCAGAGCGAGAAGAGGAAGCAATGCTGGCAGAGGAATCAGGCAGGCCAGAGCGAGCCATGAGACGTCCAAATAACTGCCACCCAAACTCAGCCCACAGTAGGCCTGAGACTCTGCCTTCCTGCCCATCTCCTCCCAGCACCTGCTCCTCGATGAGATGTTGACAGATTGAATGGTGAGCTGTACTCTGTGGCCTGGTCACACTAGCTTATTCTGCTGTGGCCCGCTCAGCCTTCTCAGGCTCTTTTCGCTCCCTCTCGTCACTCTTCCCTGATGGAATGTTACCTCTGAGCCCAAGATTTAGGGAGGTCTCGAAGAAGTGGATCTGAGCCCGAGGGGTACAATCTATACCATGGCTGTGAGACCATATGCTTCTCTGAAAAGCTCAGGAGGTCCCCACTGTATCACTGAGACTTAGTCACATGGCCATTGCCTGGAGTTGTCCTCAAATTGGGCCCACAATAAAGACACATATAGGCATACTCAAAGGAATACCCACAAGAGTAGCTAATCAGCTTTTCTGGGGGTTCTGCTTTCTATGAGGTAGAAAATAGGCAATTATGAGAGAGAAAAAAGATGGAGGGTGTAGTCCAGGACACCTGGTAAAACATTTCAAGAGAAAACTGTTTCTTAAAGGTAGGGTGAAAGGCAACAGTAGTGACAGTCAGGAAGACCAAGTGTGTCTGACCATCATGGCTTGTTCAAACCACCAAAGAAAAGTGTGAATTCCCAACTTAAACAAACTGCAAGTCCTATAGGCTGAAATAAGCGGAGCCAGTGCTGGCTGCCTCTCATGCCTGAGTTTGGGCTCATCCTCTTATTTACCAGGGTCCCCAACACTCCCCAAGGCTTTGCTTCTAGCTCGCCCCCATTTTACACCATCTGCCAAGCCTTTGTAGTTGCCTAAGCTTAGGACTCCTGAGCACAGAGGTCAAGTGCTTAGGATCTGAGTTGGACCCAACTAGAGTGAAAATGCTGACTCCACCAGATCCTCAGTGTTCCCATATGTGAAGTAAGTATGATAATCATGATATCTCCTCATCTGATGGTTGTACTTAGGTTTAGAAAAACTCGAATTTGAATGATGCTTAGCTAAAACAAATGATGGATTTTGTTGCTATCTTCTTAGTCTGATAATATGCTAGCTTGGGGGTGGGGTGTATATATGCACATAGCAGATATTTATTCTGATGATCACACTTGAAACAGCTCTGTGTTCAGCCATAAGGTACCCAAATCTTCCCTGTAACTTTCCAACTCCTCTCTCTTCCAACACCTCTCTCTCTCTCTGTCTCTGTCTCTGTCTCTGTCTCTGTCTCTGTCTCTCTCTCTCTCTGTCTCTCTTTTTCTCTCTCTGTCTCTGTCTCTCTCTCTGTCTCTGTCTCTCTGTCTCTCTCTCTCTCTCTCTCTCTTTCCATTCCATCATCAAATTCATTGAGTCCTCACAAGGAATAAGGCATGGGGCAAGGCCACGTGGAAAAGAGAGAAGGAGTCAAAGAAGAAGGCTCTGTTCCAGGGCTGAACTGCTTCTGAGGCTCGTTTCCTCAGCAATAAGATAGGAAGGAATATTGGAAATATTAGACAGTGTGCAAAAGAGTCTAGCACAGGTGCCTGGAAGACAACGGGTGCCCAATAACTATGAAGTTGACTCCCCTAAAGTCCAATTAGGAACACGCAACAAAGGAGGCAGGTTATGTCTTGTTCTGCACCCTCTTCCTCATATACCTGGATTCCTTTCAAGTCCCATTGCCCAGCTAGAATGCCAACTTCTGAAGGAACACTCTCCTTCACCTGTGGCACTTACTGCTTTGCAACATGTGTTACAGCTATTTGTGTTTTATGTCCGCTATAAGTTGCCAGCTCTTTCTAGGTTGCCATGGGAGGATAATGCCTGACATTTGAGAACACTTTCTAGGAGCGTTTGTGGAAGGAATGAGTGAGTCCAGCTAGCAAAGAACTGGGCCAGAGCACTCTTGAAGCTCTGCCACAAGCTAGGTGTGTGACGCTGAGAAACTCACGTCTTAGCTTCCTCTCTAATCAGTTGAGAAGTTTGGGCTAGGTTTTACAGATGCTATTGCAAGTTGCCCAGCATCCTTACAGGTGATGGAGGGCCTTCACAAGGGGGACCAGGTCACCTTCCCTAATCCTATGCCAGGTGCTCAGTGGGGAACCACTTGAGTCCAGGAGAAGTCACTGAAAGTCACAGTATGGAGACCAAGGATGGAAAAACAAAGAGAATTGTGCATCTTGATACACAGGCTGGGCCCTTCTGGGTTGGTTAAAAATCAAGCTCCCACTCCAGCTGCACAAAGGTGTCAGGAGGTAAGCCCACCAAGGAGTTGCCTATAAAACCAGCCTTCCAGTAATGGCCACTCCAGAAGCACCTTCCCACTCCCTAGCTGACATCTCCAAGGGTTCCTCAGGTTGAACAGCCTCCTTCCTTCAAACTCCACCTGCACCCAGAGCTCCTGGGATGAGCTCTTAAAAACAGCTGGGCACTGGGAAGTACATATCTGTGCCAAGTGGGGGCCATGGAGTCTGTCTCCCTGCCTGCCACCACTCTTGGACTAGGGCCCCTCAGAGACAAGAGCCACAGCTGGTGCAGTGCTGCCTCCTCTATTTGTTGAGTGAATTCATAAGGATGAGAGTAGGAACAGCAGGGGTATAAGTCCCCTTGGGCCTGAGCAGGTGAGGCAGCCCCTGAGAAATAGTGGAGTTTGCTCCCCAACTTAGGGCTCTTCAGAGTGAATTAGAACTTCGATTTCAAAAATTCAAAAAAACCTGCTTTCCTCAAGGCCTAGAAACAATAGGCTTCTGAAGAGATGTAACATGGGCAGATCTGCACCTGCTGAGGGACTCTGAGTCCCTGCCCAACCTTTCTACCAAGTTCCCCAGCCTCAGCACTGTCTCCATCACAATCTCCCACCTGACCATCAAGTAAGGAGCTGCTCATCTTTCCTGAGCTCAGAAACAAACCACACAGGGCAAAAAGAGGCAGTGGCTTCAGTGGCCATGAGATCCAAATCTTACTCATATGCCTCTCTTTCTATTGGGCATGCAGACCCCGGTGCATCTGGAGGTCACTTGTGTCACCTCACAGCATAGGACACTTGTACTGGAAATCAATTTCACCAGCAGGCAAAGAATTCATATCAAAAATGTTTTAGTCTATTTTCTGCTGCTATAACAGAATACCTGAGTCCCAGTGACTTATAATGAATAAACAAACAAAAGTATATTTGGCTCAGAGAGTTCTAGACCTGGGAGGTTAAAGAATGAGGAGCTGCATCTGATGAGGCTTCATAACATAGCAGGAAGAGAGATAGAGAGAGATTAAGGAGGTGGCAGAAACTTTAAAAAGTAGGACCTAGTGGGAGGTCTTCCAGTCATTGGAGATGGGGACAGCTGGACCCTTGCCATTTATTCTTATGCAATTTTGCATCCCAGCACTGAGGTGAACAGTTTCCCCCTGCTGTAATGTGCTGCTTCACCACAGGTCCAAATGGGTCCAAATAAACCTGTGAGCCGAAATAAAGTTGTTAATCTCAGGTATTTTGTAACAGTCACAGAAAGCTGACTAACACAATCTGAACTCATTTGTTTTATTAGGCACCTACTCTTGTGACAATTAGCTCACTTCTGGAATACCACTATTAATTTATACATGAGGGTAGAGCCTTCATGACTTTGGAACCTCTCTGAGGTCCCACCTCTCAACACAATTTTTGGGGGGTTAAGTTTCCAACACAAGATCTTTAGGGGAGACATTAATACCATAACAAGCAGGATGAATTTCCTTTGTTGGAGTTTAGCTGTTTTAAATATTTGGGAAATCAGGGGGCAGACCCCAGCTTATGAGGAGGGCCATACATATGCCTACACTTCTGTCAGCTCCAGAGTTTGTCTTTTCAAGCTGTTGAGAAAGGCTGTGGACCAAGAACGGACAAGGAGATCTTCTTTCTGGCTGCACTGCAGGCCCAGGCAGTATTCCTTGGTCTTTTCCAGGGACAGCTTGACTCTCAGCTGCTGGCAGGAGGGCACCTCACCTGAAGGCAGGAGACAGCTCTCCTGACTCAGCTCCAGGCCTGTGTTCTGGGAATTTCCCCACTGACAGATGGTCCTGCAGCTGACCAGAGAATGAGGGCCTTTTTGTCTTTGATTCCTGCTAGCTTTGTTTATCAGAACTGGTCACCTTGGCTAGTCTGTAAACAAAGTGATCCAAAGCATTTTTACTACCGATTGCTTGCACTGCATAAACCAAGGAGAAAGCAGGTCCTTCACCCTTCACGTGCTGCCCTTGGCTGGCCCTAAAGTATGGCAGGGAGGTACTGATTCTCTAAGGCAGTTTCTTTCATCAGGCGATGGGGCTCACGAGGTGATGAGTTACCCACACTGCTGCCAGACTCCAGCAGGCCATGGTAAGAACTCAGCAGAATGGCCGGGATAGAGAAGATGCTGGAAATGTGCAAGTTTGGATCTGGAGAAACTGACAGAGATCCGAGGTTGGTCCACAAAGAGGTAATGTCCCCAAGGGGCTGCACGCTCAGGTGTCACTAACAAAAGATCCTCATTTCTGGGAAGGGGGCTGGGGAAAGCTTATCACTGGGAAGTCCCACCTCCCAGGAAATGGGATTCAACCATAGGAGTAGGGTTCCAGTTTGATGACACACGAAACAGTCTACTCATCTCAAAGAAGAGAGTTGCTCAGGGCCAGAAAGAGAACCAAGGTCCAGATAAGGGGCTAAGGGAGAAAAGCTCCACTCCACATTTGAGCAGGGGACTATAAATAGACTGGTGATAAATATAGGCAGAAGACAGAACAGGACCAGCTCAAAGAAACTAGAGGAAATTTGGGATTTGCAAGCCAACAGAGACAGGGAAGTCACCCCAAGATGCAGCCTATGAAGGCCAGGCCACACACTGGGAAGTAAAGGCCAGTCATCTACTCCCCTGTGGCACTTTGGTGTGCATTATGTAGAGCGCCCCCTGGGATACCAAGCTGATGAAAGGCTCTTCTGAGGCATGTTCACAGGAAGATGCAGCTTAGCAGGTGGAGAGCAGGGCTACATTTTACCCCTCCATGTGACCTTGGTTTGTGTTTCAGGTGAAGGATACAACCAGCAGAACCATGAGGCAGGCTTGAGATGTGGATTCATGAAATGACACCTTAGAGATATATATTTGATTCTCTTCCCTCCCCAAAGTCACTGGCCAAAACAGAGCACAGGCTTGGAGCTGGTGCTTGAATCAGCAAGGAGAGGAAGCATGAGAGGAAGGATGGCACTGGAGGACATGGATCTATAGCCATGCCAAGAGTAACTCCCAGTCCTGGCGACAAACATTGTGAGCAGCAGCAACCGCAGGCAGCAAGGGACAAAGTTGCTCACCCAGTGCTCTTGCGGAATACAGTACTGAGCTGCCTTAACTTCTAAACTGATGGTACCTCCTGTCAGTCTTGGGTTGCTCTACCTAAGCACATGGGCAAAGGAACAGGGGTGGGCAGTGACAAGAAACATTAGGCTGAGCAGGACAGGGAAGGCTGGAGCTCAGAGCCCACATGCCTGGCTGTGTAAACACCTTTAAGCTTCCCAAGTCTTGGTTGTAATTCAATTATCTATATGGGATTCTTTAAGCTTCATAAAGCACAATACTGTTGGACCATTCTTTTCCTTAGCTTTTTAAAGTTTTTTCAATTATTCCAGCCACATGCAAAGCTGTTGGTAGTTTTACAGCCTAGAATGAGCGTCGCTTGTGTAGGACAGCATCTTTGAAACATTAAACAGTGATTAGGCAGGCTCCAAGCCAAGGAACCAGGAGGGTTTTGCAGGGGTGGACCTAGCAGCTGGTGGCAGCAAGCGATCTGGGAACTCTAATCCTATTTTGTCACCACATTGTGATTTTTCTTACTAACAATTAAAAATAACAGTGATTCAGAGTTGTGCAATCACTTGTCATTCATCAAGATTTTGAAGGTGTCTCTAGGTAGTGGTGGGTGGTAGAAGAGGTTCAAACTACTGTTCAAACTACTGGATTTGCACACCATTGCTCACACAAGTACACATAACCCCAGGTATATATTTGCACGCACACACACACACACACACACACTGTTTACACATGCTCACCATAGCATGGCTACATATGCACAGATCTATATTCATACACAGGCAGATCCAAATGGACATACATGTACATGTTGCATGCATGTGCATGAACACATTTGACAACATGCATGCATACATGCAAGCACATGCTCACCCACATACTATGCACACACATTCTAACATATACATACAATGCACAAGCACAGGCTTATACGCACATGCATACCCAGGCAGGCCAACTTCTTTCTATTGCAAAAGAGAAGGAAGTCACCTCTCTCTTACAAGGTGACCTAAAGCATGACTACTAACTCATCAATTACCTCTCACCTCTGACCCAAACCTAGAAGCATCTATGCAGTAAATCAAGCTCCTGAGGGGAGACAGTCAGGCCAATCTCTTACGTTCCTTATTTGTCTCCTTCACTGGCCCTGCGGACCAGCATCTCTCTCTCTTTCTCTCTCTCTCTCTCTCACCCCCCCCAGAGAAGACAGAGAAAATGAATGAGGACAAAGCTCAAATAAATCTTTTGGAATCAGAAACATAAAGTGCATCAGAGGCAGCCCATTAAACGGTCAAGGGTGTAGGCTCCTGAACCAGGCAGTCTGGGTACAACTCCCAGCCTCTATGTGACTTTGGATAAATTCCATAAATTCTTTGTGCCCATTTCCTTGTCATGCAAAATGACACTGATAATGGTTTCCACCACTATCATAGGATATTGATTAATTATAATAAATTTAAAATAACTCTGGTACATGTGAGTGCTCAGTGAGCTGGGGTACTTGGTAAGGACTCTGTCTATTTGGGGGCACCAGAAATCATTCTAGTCTGAGGCCTAGGTCTGGAGAGGTGAAGGTCGAAACCCATCCCTGAGGCAGCAGCTGGTGGTGGTCTAGCCAGCGCCTGGAGTCCTTCTGGCCTAAGCCTCTGTGAAGTAGATCCAGGACTCCAGCCATCACCTGTGCCCAAAAGGGTCACCATGTGGGGCTAATCCACGATGAAATGTCAGGAGATAGGCCTACCATTTTAGGATGTGTAGCAGTCTGGCTCTGGTTTGCCCTCCCCAAGAAGCACTGGGGTGGGCTGCCATCAAGGGGGAACCAGAGAGGAAGAAGCCTGTGTCCACACATCCTCAAGGTCCCAGTAGTATATGTGAAGAGACCCGGGTTCCAGAGACAGGGATGTGGGTTTGCACTTCTGTCTTTCTCAAGTGGTACATGGCCTCAGGCACAGGTAATTTTCTTTCCTAACCTTTCCGAAATTTAGCTTCCTCACCTAACTACATCTACTCTGGTGGACTGTGGCTATCCTTACGTAACCTCTATGACCTACACACTGAGGCACTGACACCAGGACTGGGCTCCTCTCACCCAGTCTACTAAACTGCCTACAGTGCTCAGGAATTAAGTACCCAGCCAAAACCCAATGAGGTAAAGTGAAACCAGTACATGTGGGCCACTGCGGTAGTTCTTACCTGCCTGGGCAGAGCACAGAACAAAGGGGACACAGTGGCTCTATTTTTGACCTTAGAATCTTGAGGAAGCAAAAGGCTCGGGTATGACAAGGCTTTCATTCCCACAGGAAGGTTAATGTTATGGTTTATGTCTACATGGCCCACCAAACCCTCATGTGCTCGTGGATGAGAAGTGATTGGATCATGGGGGATTAGTCCACTGATGAGTTTGCAGTTAAATGTGATGCTGAGAGGTGAAGCCTGGTTGGAGGGGGTGGGGCACTAGAGCGATGGCCTGGAAGGCTCTGTCTCCTTCCTTCCTCCCTTGATAGCACTGGTCCCTGACTGCCATGCTATGAACAAGATTTCTCTGCCCTGTCCCTCCACCATGTTGGCTCCACCTTGAATCCAGCCAACTAGGTACTGAAACCTCTACAAACTATGAGCCTTTCCTTCTTTAAATTGTGAGTGTCAGGTATTGTGTCCCAGTAATGAGAAAGTAACTTAGACAGCTAAGCAGGTCACATAACCAGAGCCACCCAACTCAGGGCTATAGACTGCTGTGCCCACGTACAGTGCAGAGAAGCAGGAGACCTGGAGTCAGGACAAAGCAAGGGAACATATGGGGAGGAGAAAGGAGCTGTGGCTGGAGGCAGAAGGCCCAAGGTTCCAGCTCAGCTCTGCCACACAGATTAGAGACACTGGCAAGCACTGGCCCTACAGAGGTCCCCAGTTTCCCACTGAGAGGCAGCTGGGGTTTGATTGGTTGATCCCAGATTCTGTGAACTTTTGGCTGTATTTCCCTCTGACACCAAGGGATGTCTCTGGTCTACCCATCTCTTGAAGCCTACCTAGTTCTATGCTTCCTCCTGGCAATAGATTTGAAAAGTTTTGTGCAAACATGGTCAGTACGAAGAAGACAGGAGCCATAAGCAAAGAACTCCATGGCCTGGGAGAGAGTTCAATCCCAGCCCTTGAGATGTGATGTGTAAGCCACCAACAAATAAAGGGCATCCCCAAAGGATCCTTGACATTACTATTGCTTTGATGTGCTTTTTGTCAAAGAATTCAGATGAATTTTGAATGCTCAAGTGGTAGGAAAGAAAGGTACACAACTGTATGTTTATCAAGAGGACACGAATTTAAAAAGGAAGCAGAAACTGAGCATAAGAAAATGTTTGTGTCCAAAGTAGGGGTAGCAGAGCTGTGGGATGGGGTGTCTCTGCAACAGCTAAAGAGGGAATTTTGAAAGGTCACATCCTTTGAGTTCCTGCAGCAATCTGTGTGGCATGAGTGAGCCCACAACTTAGCATAGAGTATGCAGCCACTGAAAACTTGCTGATGGATTGAATGACTGAATGATTGACTGAATGTGTGAACAAGTGAATGCATGTCAAGAATCAAAAGCAGACAGGATGTGCTGAGCTGAAAACCCCAGCGCCTCACTCCCTCTGGGCCCTGTAGAAGATGTATCATTCAGTCTCAGCTAAAGACATTGGCCCACTGGGATTCAATGAAAAGCACACTAATTAAAAGCAAGAGGCTCAGAGCTCTGTTCACCCCCATTTTCTTGAGATAACAAGGAGGAGCAGCCAGGGGAGAGCAACATAGCTTCTGAATTGCAGAGCAAGCAGGGCAGGGGGACTGTCAGGAAAGCTTGCAGTCCCTGGTGACGCGGGCTACGGTCGGTCCTCTGAGTCTGAGGTAGGAACTCAGTTCTGGCCAAGTCCAGGAATAGCAAGAGAGCCTCCTACCTGCTCTGCATTCCACCTACTGTCTATCTGCATTCATACCATCTCCTGGGAAGGCAGGAAGGAGGTCCCGGAAGCCTCCCTGACAGTGCCTGCTGCCTGAAGGGAGCAGGGGAGGAGCTTGCTGTCCCAGCCTGCCCCACTGCAGCATGGACAGAACAGCGACTCAGGGTGTCCTGCTGCCCCAGAATGCTTCAGGAAGTTTTTGAAAATGCAGATTCCAGGCCTTGCCCCAGGTCTGCAGAATGTAAATTCACTCACCCTTTCATGGACCCAATGTGAACTGAGGATCTGCACAAACTGGATACTATTCTAGGTGCTGGAGGCATAGCAGGGGCCACACAGATATCCCTGTCTTCCTGGAACTTAGGGACAAGTGGAGGGAAAATGTACAAAGAAATTTGGGGAAATAAACAGGTGAGTTCAGTCCACCAGATGGCAGTAGGTGCTCCAGAGGGAAAGAACTAAGCAAAGGTGGGGAGTGACAGGAATAAGGGCTGCCGTTTAAATGGTGTGGGTCTGTGACAGCCCTAGCATGGTACTCAATGAAGTCCCAAAGAGGTAAAGAAGCAGGTCATACAGGGATGGAGGGGGGCGATTAACATATTCCAGGTGGAAGGCACAGCCAATGCCAATGTCCCGAGGCAGAAGGGGCCCTGCCATGAACCTCCATATTTGTAATCCAGCTGAAACACCACCCTTTGAGACTCTTACAGCACAGGGACAACACCTTGCCTACAAGCCAGCCCTGAAAAAGTGGGGGCTCGTCAAGGATGGTGCCAGAGAGCAGAGGTCCCTGGTTCCAAGAGAGGTGAAGGTCTGTAGATCAGGATACAGACAGCACGACTTCCTCCAAGCTGGAAGAAGCCAAGGCCGGATGCCACACAAAGGACAGTGGGAAGGAAGAAGGCGCAGGTGCACAGAGCTTGTGGTGAAGGGTGGGAAGGAGGACTCAGTGCGGGAGACCTTCTGATGCTCTGCACTCCTGCTTAATGTGGAATTTTAAACACTGGCATCCCTTCCATCATGCCTTATCTCATCCAAGCCTCCAAACAGTCCCGGAGGTAGGAATTATACATCTCAATTGTATAGATAAGGAGAATAGGGTTCACAGGGGTTAAGAACACACAGCAAGGAAGAAGCTAGAAAGAGCCGAAACTGAAACGCCATCCAGAAACCAAATCCTGTGCTGTTCCCACCAGCACACAGCCTCTGTGTGGTAGCTGTGTTGCCACAGTGCTGGCACTGTTGTCATTACTGTTGTTGTTATTTTCATTACTGTCATTGTCACTTGCCCTCAGGGCCCCTTTAGCACCCTGCTGCTTGCCCAGAACACCGGTTCCTGTTCCCCCATGTTATCCTCACCCACTTTGGCAGCAGGTGGGGCAAGGCAGGGTCTAATGTTCCCACACGGCACCCTAGGAAACCAAAGCCCATAGTCAGGCAGAGGCAGAACTGAGACCAGAAATGAGTCCCCATTAACCTATTTTGTATTTATGGCAGAGCCCCAATCCGATCCATCATTCTCTCCATATTCCAGGAAGGCTTGGGGAACCGAGCGGGTGGGCCTGACTAAACATAAATCAAAGTCCTGCACCAAGATAACAGCTAGGAGCAGTTCTCAAAAATGGAGTCTTCTGAAGCAGAGCCACAGCCGCTCCACGCCAGACCAAGCTGGTAGGACCGTCCTTTAGCTTGTCCTAAGGCCGAGGCAGTGCCCTTCCTCCAGGTGCATCTCATGTGCTTCTTCCTCTGGGGACTGCAGCTCAGGCTAATCTACGGGAGCCCCTCTCCTGGTCACCTGTCTGCCCCATTCACTCAAGGGCACCTAGCCAGGGGTCCAGGACAGAGGTCATTGCTGTGCCTGCCCTCAGCACCCCTCATGACCTCCAGCAGTTGCCCTGCTCAATTACCTGGGGCTCCTGAACAGGGAAAGATGAGTCTTTTTTCCCTAGAGGCAAGCTTGGTTTCTGGGCCCTGGATCCATCTTCTCCTCCCTACAGAGACCCTGCTCCAGACCTCAGTCTTGAAGGACTCGGTCACTCCTCTCCAGACCTATTAAGTCACTACTTGTACTCTTGAATTTTTTTAACAGCTCTCTAAGAGATTCCAATATGCACTCAGGGTTTTGAGAACAACTTGCCTTTTTAAAAAGGAGGAGAGAAGTAGAATAAAATGCAATACAATAGAACTGAATGACACAGGACAGAACACAATAGGAAATAACGGAGTGTTCTGCACATTGGAAGGGAGGTATTATTTCTCAAGTTTTGTTTCAATCCTGCGCATATGAGTATGAGTAGGGATGTCATTCTGGGTCACAATGTAAATTTATTTCTTGCTGTAGATTATAGTGATTTTTATTTTTTATTTTTGAAAAACATCGCCTCAGTTCTTGCCTTAGCTTTGATTACGGATCCTCCTCCATAATCAAAACCCCTGACAGGGGTTTTGACAGGAAACTCTGCATCCACTATCTGCTCTTGTTTGCCTGGTTTCTATAGCCCAGCCCAGCCTCTCACCTATACTGCTTCTCACCTGAGTTCTGTGGTCCGCATTGGCCAAATACTGGGGCTCCTCGGACGCCTTGTCTTTCTACCTCTTGCAAACAGACAACCATCTGAAATTCCCTCCATCCATGAGACTATATCGTTTTCCAGATTCTATGGCTTTCCTTTTGTCACTTGCCTAACCCAGCCTACTGGGTCACCCTCCGTGTTCTCTCAAGCTTATGGCTTTTTCTATCTCTCCTCCATTCCTCTCCCTCGCCTCTCTTCCTGACATGCTCTTCTTGCAGCAAATGGCTTCATTTACTCTCCACAAGACTCCAAATGCAAGTCCCCTTACTTTCTTCTCCTGAGCCTGACTGTGCAGGTCACTAGCTGTATCCCGGTCTCCTGACAATATGCTGGGGTCTGGGAGCAGTGACACTGGCTTGTTAATTCACAGTTACATGTTTACCACTGCAGGCAGGGGAGGCAATCAGGGGTAGAATATCATCCCCTTTTCACAGAGGAAGAAGCTGAGACTGAGCAGGTTGAGAAGGTCTTTCCCCTGGTCTCTTATCCACCGTGCAGAGGATGCACGACTTCCAGCTTCAGCCCAGAGTTCTCCCCTTCCTTTACTCTGTGCACTGGAAACTCACCATGGGTGGATGAGAGGCTGCGTGTCCTGTATTCAGCTCTCAGTGACTCAAGACGAATGCTTTTAAAAGAGTGATGTCCAGATTCCACCTCAGAGTTAACATGGATCTTCTTTGGGGTACTTTGGTTTGTTCATTTTAACTTTAAATTTTGAAACAATGAAAGATACACAGAGATATACAAGAAGGTGCCATCCAGTCTCCATGCAGCCTCCTCAGTGGTAACATCTTACACAGCTACAGTGCAGTGTCAAAGCCGGGACACTGATGTTGCTGCAACTCCAGGAGGCTTATTCAGATCTCTGCAGTTATTCAGGCACTCATGGGAGCCTTGTGTAGAGCTGTAAGCCAGTTTAGTACACATGTGTAACCACGACTACAATCAAGATACTTAATTATATCATCACCACAAAACCACAAAATTGTACCATCACCACAAACTCTCGAAAGCTTTGGTTTTGAAACTTCCCAAGTGATTCATTCTTGCACACACCACACAGGAATAAACTGCATAAAATCTCTGCTCCTCCCGCCTCCCTCTTTTAGGGTTACTCCTGCCCATCCTCAAAGTCACCCTGAGTTGTAACTTGTAGTTCTCATTGACTGCCCTCCTTTGGCCCACCTGCCAGTGACAGGTTCAACAGAAACTTCTCCTACAGTATCTCACAGGACTGTGTCTTGCCCTTGATCCCTACATGTCCCATAACTCCAGACCCCTTGACTTTTTGTCAGGCTGCAGCAACAGCCTCCTCACCCATGATTTCTTTCCTCCAGGGGGTCCTTCCCCTAGCCAATATTATGCTGACCAATTTTGATTGTCCTGCTTTCACTACTTCATTTTTCTGGCTGGAAACTTCTGATGGTAATCATCATTAACAAAATAAAATCCAAACTTTTAAATTCAAATATTCGACCCTGCATCTGACTTGCTTTCTTCTTCCAAGTTTCTCAAATACATTTCTCAAATGCAATATTAATATTTCCTCAATTTTCTCTATAGATGAAAGAGAAATGGCTTCCTTAAGGATACAAGTGTCTCACCATGGAGAAGAAATGAAAGGCTCCAAGATTCCTTTCTCTTAATACTTCATTCTCTTCCCTCTGGCAAGTGCAGCAGGACAGGGTCCATGGCTGCTTCTTGGCTTGGGGATGTGCTCATCCTTCATCTCCTGCATCCTTATAAGGTAAAGTGGGAGGAGACCAGCAGGCCTGGGTGAAGCTGAAGTGTGGGCAAGTGGGCTGCCTGCTGTGAGCCATTGGAGGAAGGGAGCTTTCTGTAGGGGCCAAGAGAAGTGCAGCAACAGAGGTGGGACCCAGGCCCCTTCCTGTCTCCATCATGCTAGGCAATCACCTTTGAAACTACCTACATCCTTGATACCTTTTCCTTTCTTTCTGGAACAATGAGAGTCCAGTGATTCATGAGCATTGCCCTTCAGAAAGCTCTAAAATCCCTTCACAGCACTGCTTCTACACTTCCTACTGCATGATGATAAAATGGAAAAGAAAATCCGTTTATTGAGATTAAATGCATTGCAATTATCTGATATGTTTCAGCTTTAATTGATAACAAATCACAAACTGGCCATCTCATTACAGCAACTGATTCACTGGGAAATTTATGGCCTACACTGGAGCAGGCTGAGAAAGATAACACAAGCCCAGGAACTCTATGATCTGGTGACCTCACTGTCTATTTAAAAAAATCACACATTATCA
Organism: Dolichotis patagonum; assembly: GCA_004027295.1. Taxonomy (NCBI): domain Eukaryota; kingdom Metazoa; phylum Chordata; class Mammalia; order Rodentia; family Caviidae; genus Dolichotis; species Dolichotis patagonum. The sequence continues at coordinate 115,078 of PVJX010001373.1, forward strand.
GGAACACATCCATATAAACAGTCTTATCAAAACCACAGTTTCTAAACTGTCTCCATCTGTGGTCTTTAAGTTTGGGGAATTATGGGGGGGTGGTATTAGTAGGGGGCATCAAAGGCCATGGAACATGTACCAGTTGGCAGAGGTAGCTATTGTGGCTGAAGAAGGAGAGTTTGTGACATAAAGACATCAATGAGACATTTGCAGGTCACCTGGGGCCTTGCTAGGGACACATGCAGCAGGACACGGGATCCAGCAAAGATGCTAGACAGTCACCAGCTTGTTGCTGTCATTGGTTTATGCATCCACTACCATCCCCCCATGACCACCACTACAGTCTCCGCCAGCAGCACCATCAACACCTCCACCATCCTCACTATCACTGCGGACAAAACACTAAGGAACAAGCCTCCAAGCTAAGACCAAAGAACACCTCTAGATAAAACACTGCTTCACAGAAAACAGTCATGGTCAGTGTACCTGAGATGACATCCCAGAGAAGAGACACTCACCAAGATGCTTAAGAAAATGAGCCCCTGAAGCCGAGGTGAGCACTCACCATTGCTGCTGTTGTCGTCCACCAGGATGATCTCCTTGAGCAGGTGCGAGGGCGTGCGCTCGATGGCTGAGTGGATGGAGCGCAGCAGCACCGAGAGAGCCTCATTGACAAAGATGAACACGATGCTCACTTCCGGTAGGCTGTCAGGGAACGACAGGTTGCGGCACCTGGAAAGGAGAACAGCCAAGCTCTGGGGTCTGTTGGTCATTCAGCTGGAGGCCCCTGGGTACAGCCCCACTCTGTGTGTCATTGCAGCTTTGCTGCTGGTGTGCTCAGGAGTCCAGACTCGGCCAAGGGCCTCTGCTCTGTTACATGGAAGATGACCACTCCATGTGCAGCAGAAAGGCCCACAACCACTGAAACACCGTCCCACGCTGCAGAGGAAATTGCCAGTGCCTTTCCCAACTGGGCAGCTGGCCGCCAGCATGCAGCACAGCAGGTGATACCTGCATGCTGTCCCTCAGTGTTCCCTGGAAGGGAGACTCGATGTTTCTAAACCAACAGGATGGAAAATACAGTCAGAGCAAGTCTTAGTATTTCTGTAATAATAACACCAGAGTAAGGCCGGACTTTAGGCCAGACCAGCCTTGAGATGGCAGTTTGTCTCCCCCCAGAGACTTCCACTAGCCAAACACACACTCCTTCACTGCAGCACACATCCTGCCCTGGCCCTTCTTCTATACATCATTCATTCATTCAGAGTCCAGCATTGGAATCAGGCAAGCTACTGTCAGAGTCTCAACACAAATAACAAATAGAAAGACCAAGTCCAACCTCATTTATAAATGATGCTGAGGCCCAAGGAGGTTGAGTCCCCACCTATGGCTGCACAGGAGAGAGCTGCCAAGATAAAATCCCACCTCTGGTCTTCTGATGTCTGCACTAGACTTTTCTCTGGAGAAGAAACAGCTGTGGAAAAAAGTCTTCCCTGAAGCTATTACCCAAAGAACTACAGGCAAACTTGTAAAAGGCTGTGTGTCATTCCCATTGGAAGAGGAACAAACAACCTTTAAATAACACTCCCAAAAGATGCCAGACAGGAAGAAGTGCCACGGTCCCCAAGGACCTTTCCTCCAGAAGAACAGTCTCAGTGACAGGAAACCATACTGGTGTCTTCCATGACTGAAATCAAATGCCATTCCAGATGGCGTTAAACCACCATTCTCAAACAAAGGGGAAAAGTTTCAGCCGCATCCCAAGATCTGGTTTTGGGGAGGAGGTAACCCGCATCCACCACCTGCCACTGAAGCCTCCAGAGGTTTAGGGGTGGTGACCATGTTCTGTTGTCCCCAAGTGGGAGATGCAGCCAGGTTAGAGCACATGATAATGAGTGTAATAGCGCTGGGCTTCTGCCTGTCAGTAATTAAAGTGCTGCAAGATAGGAAGGGGCCTGCTCTTCCTTAATGAGGAAGGCGGCAGGATAACCAGCACTGAGCAATTCGGAGAAATCACCATGGGGCCCCAGCCTGCTTAAGAGCATGAGATTAATAAACTAAAATCACCATCTCTATGGTTACCAGAAATTTACAGAACTTCTCCCATTCTATTTCCAGCTCTCCTTCTCTCTTGCCAAAGGGAGATGGGAGGTGCGGGAAGGGAAAGAGTTGAGTCTTTTCCCAAATCAACTTCATACTTGCAATTTTAATAAAACCATTAAGTTAACACATTGGTGTAGAATTCATTCATTCTTGTATTTAATGGAATCAATATTTATGGATCTTCTTCCACCAGGCAGGTAGTATTTTAGGCACTGAGAGAATCACACATAATCCTTGTCCTCATGGAGCTTATTCTTTGACAAGGGAAATAGATGAACATGGAAGCAAACAGACAATACAATGGGATGCCAGTGCCAAGATGAAGAGTCATGCAAGACAAGATTACACAGTGATACCCTAACAGCTGTTCTCAGGAGTGGCCGGCAAGCCCTCTACAAAGAGACAAGATGTGATCAGAAACTTCCATGGAATGGGAAGGTTCCACATGACCTATGGAGACTGTTGTGGCTGGCAAGGAGGAAGCCAGCTTATCTAACTGCAGTGAAAGGATGAACGGAGTGGAGAGGTGGCTGGAGGAACCTTAATGAAAGAGAAAGGCTGGAATGACTTTTTTGAGACAAGGTCTTTCTATGTAGCCCAAGTTGGCCTTGAATTTGCAGTCCTCTTACTTTAGCTTCCCAAGTTCTAGAAGTGTAGATGTGACCTCTGTGCTGGGCTTTGAATGATTTATTAAGCTTATTGAATCCTTTCCAAAGTTGTTTCTTGTTGTTGTGAATTCAACTGTTATACCAACAACTAAAAGTTTTGTGGTGGACAGTCAATAATTCTTCTGGCTAGTCATTTATGGGGCAGTAATTAAGACCAGTGGGTTTTCCTGGGCATGTAAACAAGCATGAATATTAGCACAGAAACTGCTTGTGAATTGCGTGTTAAAAGTAATGTCCTACATGCTCAACCAAAAGACATACAGTCTTTGTTGTTCTCTAATTTAAGTACAATGGACAGCTCCCATTAAGCTCAGTATACTGGTACAAGTTCATTGTCCCACCTGCTATATTGTATGAGTAGTGGAAACTGTGGCTCTAGAGCTCTGTGTTTGCCCAGCTCTGTGTTTCCTGTGAATTCTCTCCAGTTTTCAGAGATAGAAGATCACTACCTTCTACTATCTTCCCTTCTTTGTTTGCAATATAACTAACAAATCTTCCCCAATTGCAGCCATAATGGTGTGAGCTGCTAGTCTCTAGAACTTGGTATCATAACATTTTTTCTTCCAGCAGAATCAAAATTTATGTTTGTTTTACAAGCTAAACCCTGCTAACTATTTTCATATTAAGAACTTTCATGCACAAGGTTTTTATATGAAAATTCTTGTACGTTATAGCATGACTAGCATATTTTATCACATTTGTGTTTATTGTCTCTCTCTCTCCTACTACTACTGTAATGATGCCCCCTGAAAGCCAGGACTTTGTTCTGAGACTCTGCTACCTCCTCATCTGAGGCCAGAACCTGACACATAGTGGGTGCTTAAGAATGTTTTTGGCATGAAACGAAGCCAACAGGTGTATTTTCACATGCATACCATTGGTCTCAGAATGTTCTTTTTTCTTACAAGCTTCTCCCATCTGAAAGAGTCAAGTCTTCCTCCACCAGCAGGTTATTCTGCTGTTCTCTCTTCCTTTGAACTTACGGCCCTGATTCCTCACATCAGGTCTCAGGAAGTTCTGTTTCTTTGTGCTACAATTATATGATGCCTGCAGGCTAAATGTCCTGCCCTCGTTAAATTTTTCTTTCCTCTTCTCTCCTGGGGGCTTCTGGGTCCTCACAACCCCTGTCATCTACTGCCCACTGCTCTCTTTACATCACATGACTCCTCTTTCCCCTGCCCCTGCCTCCAAATTTCCTGCACTTAACCTGAAGAAAGTGGCCTGGATAAGTAGAGAGGTGAGGGCAGGATCAAACACACATGGCAGGTAGATTTCAGGAATGATCATTGCACAGTGCATGAAGGCACCAGGTGACAGCCCCAGCTTTGCCCCACCTTGCTGTGTGACCAGGGACAGGGCACCTGGACTCTTTATCCATGCCCTCATAGAGCAGGCAATGATCCTCAGAGATCTGTATCATATGGAGTGAGCAGTAGATATTCCACTACCAAAATAGCTGGCAATCTTTCCTTCCCTTCCCACCAGAACATTTTTTTTACCACCACTTGCTACTTGACAAAGAAGGGAGGAGCCAGACAGGTAGGTTCACACTTCCGGGGTCACACAGCCAGTGATAACCCTCCCCCAACAAGGCCCCATCTCCAAACAGCACACTTAGCTGCTGAGCTCACGAACAGGTGAAATCCACTGAGGATTTCAGCACCCCTGTAATCCAATCACCCCCCCGCCAAGCCCCATCTCTGAGCACGTGAACATTTGAGGGGACGTGCTGGATCTAAATCATAACAAAGGTGACCAACTCATCCAGGTTTGTCTAGGATTTTCCCAGTTTCAGCACTGAATGTCCCTAACGCACTAGGCCAGTTGGTTGCCCTGTGAGTAGACCACGGCTTCGTTGGGGCAGCGATACCCTGCTGACTGTGCATGCCCACTGCCAGCACAGTGCCCGGCAAAGGGCAGGCATCCTGTTGGTTCATTAGCTAAATTCCCTTTCATGCCCCTGAAGTCACATGCAGATGCCACATAGACACACAGGTATGGTTCTTCCTCTCCATACCGAAACAAAGCACATGGCTGAGGAGGGGCGTGAAGAAAGAGGAACATGTCACATTGGCCAAGATGTGCGCACACTTGTTGGTCACAGCCCCATTATTGCAGAGAGCTGGGGAAGAGGTGGATACCTTCCTGCTGCAGCCTACGTGTGGCCTGCGACAGAAGATACCTCTAAGGGGTGCTGTGGAAAAGGACTGCCCCTGACCCAAGCCTGTGCGGCTGCTCCACAACCCACCTGTCCTTAGTCAGACCAGCACTAGCACCGTGGTCTCAGTGCACCATTGAGATGTCCTCACAGCACCCAGATCCTCTAGGACTGGGCCACAGCTGGTCAACCCTGCCCCTGCCCTTTCAGGACCCTACCCTCCTGCCTGCCCTGGATGGCTGCCCCTGCTCCCCATGCCTCTCCACTCACTTCTGCAGAGAAGCGCTGGGGAGCCAGGCAGTGTAGCCAGGCCTCCCGCATTTAAACTCTTCCAGGATTCTTTACTATAAAAACTGCACCCTGACTCATTTGAGAAGATCCACATTCCTCTGTAAAATTAAGCCATGAAAGTTCCCCCCTTTACTTTTATTTTTGTTCAAAGTCAAGCCACTTTCCACCAGAGATAAAAACAAGACATTTTGTGAGAGGGGAGTGATATAGCTGTCTACTAAGCTGGAATCGACGGTCATGATAAACACATTATTGATCTTGGCTCACAAAGGAAGATTCAGGGACAGAGGGTCTCACCACAAAGCTATTCTGAAATTGTTTAGGGTTGTTTACAAGAGAAATTTGTGTAAAGAGCATTAGTGTCATTACCTGTGGGAGGAAAGGAAGCTATAGAGGACCAAGTGAGACCAAGCCTGGTTCCCAGTCACTGGGTAAGGCCCAAACAGCAGCCAGGCAGCACCCCCTGGGGCTGGCACCTCCAAGTTGGATGAACAGGTCCCTCCCTCCCTCAACCTCACCAAGTCTGTAAGCCCTAATCTGCCAGAGTGGGTAATTCCTGGGGGCTGCTTGGCCCGCCACAGGGGAGGACATGGCAGACATCTTCCAGCATGGAGACTGAAGTGGGCTGTGAACTGCAACTGGGGTCTGCCTGCCAATGCACACTGAGAACAAGGTTCAGCCACAACAGGCCTCTCAGGGCGCAGAGGAGGGACCAAGTGGACAAAGCAAAGGTCAATGCCAGGTGACCACTTCCTTAAGGGGTTCATGCTGGCCCCTTTTTCTTTCCAGGTTTTTTCAGCTGGAGTTAGTAAATACATTTGAGATGCACCATGAACCACCCAAAGCATAAACCCAGGGGATCTGTCTGGCCCTACAAGGACAAGGGACCCTCAGGACCACCAATATCCTCATGCTAGCCCTCATCCCCCTTCCTACACACATAAAACATGCATGACCTTACCCTGGCCTCCTTTGGGCACACTTCTAGCTGCTTCCAGAGCTTTCCAGATCTCTGTCTGCCAGGGGTGAGGAGCCTAGGAGTACTCTCAGTTGGTGTGAGCACGGGTCAGGACTGTCTCTCCCTCTCGCTGGTGTCTACACCTCCACAACCTCTGGAGTTGAGAGATTGTATCATGTTTGCTGCCCCTACTGCTCAGGGACTCTCTGCAGAACCCTTGGAAATAATTAGGGTACACATTTCCATTTGTTGTTTGTAAAATGCCACAAACCATGCGAAGAGCCATATGGACACTTTTGCTCTTTTCTCCCCACTTAATTCTTTCTACTGTCCTGTATGGCAAGTCATACCCATTTTATAGATAAGAGAAATACAGTCAATATACTGAATTATCTCCCACAGCTTGAGCCTGGCTCATTTGGTTCCAAAGATCATTCTCCTTACACCTCCTGTCTGATGATCTTCACCCTTCTTTCCATGCCCACAGAGGTGCACCCATGACACAGCTGTGGTGAGTCACTGTCATCCCAGAGGCCTGGTGGAAGGGGCAGAGTGGCACACTTGCCTCCAGACTGCTTATTCTGCATGAAAAACAAGGAGGAGATAGTGGTCTAGCAGAATAGCACAGACAAATGCAGTAAATACTACTGAGCACCAAAAGCCTAAAATTATCTCCCTGCAAGTTGATCAAAATATAAAGTGAATGCCTAAATTTAAAAAAATGCATTACCATAACAGACACATCACCATGAATCCCCCTCAAGGTCCCCTCCTAATTTTGAACACACTTATTCCATCATTCTTGCCACTTTGCTGAAGCAATTCTCAATACCTTCTTTTGTGAATGCTTTTACAAGGGTAAAAAAAAAAGAAATCAATTGTGCTGCTGAGCACCATCCAACAGATAGACAGGCTCATCAAAACGCCTCGGTGTGTCCTCATCCATTTTACTCATCCACCGCATGACTTCTGGCTCTTTCTCAACGTCAAGATGACCATGAAAGGTAAACATTTTCTTTAATTTTTTTATTAATTTGAAGGTAGTAAAATACAACAACAGGATGGAATAAAGCCAATTGAGACAGTGTAGTGAAATTGGTACAGAACTTCACAGCAGGTTACCCAAATAATAGTAATAGGTACTAGTATATCTCGTTATCTTCACAATAGTTGTTCTTTCAATCAGGTAGAGCAAAATCAAAGGAAATACAGAATATTATAGAACTTATCAAAACAGAATATTGAATAGAGCAATACCATTAATCAGGACAAAGCAAAACGGTGATAAAAATATTTGCCTTCTAAGAGATGGTAGAATAAAATCCCCCTTATTTTCTATATTACATATGGTCAACTTCCCAAGAGATGCTCAGATCTCTGGCTCCTACTTGCTAACAGTGGGGTGGGGTGGAGTGGGATGTTTGATTCTCAGCCTGCCTGGCATGCCAGTAGACTCAGCTGCTTAGCAGGGCAGTGAGCTGGTTGCTTGGTTTCCCAGCGCCCTAAGTTCCAACACAGCATGGATCTCAGGAGACGCTGCTGGTTCTTGCCCCAGGCTGGCTGCAGCTTGCCTGGGCACACACAGCCACTTACCAGGGCAGCAGGCTGGTTATTTGGTTTCCCAGGGCCCTAAGTTCCAACACGGCATGGATCTCAGGAGATGCTGCTTGTTCTTGCCCCGGGGTGGCGGCAGCTTGCCAGACCACAGCCAAGGTAAACATTTTGAATCAATTCAGGACATTGAGGCAGCCACAATGGTGGAACTAAAGAGATCATGAAAAAGGACTTCCAGAACTGCTTCGGAGAGTGAAGGGAAAAGTCAGATTAAGTGTATACACAGTGAGAGGGCTTATTTTGAGGGGAATTAATGGTAATGTGTCCTTTATTGTAATAATTTTTTAAAATTTAAACTTTCATTGTATTTTTCATACCTTCAACATTGCTCCCTTTGAGAGAAATGACCCAGGGGACACCATATGTAAAGATTGCTATATTTTCTGCCCTGTGGCTTTGAATTTTGGGCCACAGTGGATGGGACAAGAGGCTTACCCTTGAGCCCTAGGGAGCTGATATAGAGCAGTTTGGTAGCCAAGGAGGCTGCCTATCTCAGGTGCTGTTCTTAATCGGATTTCACAGTACCATGGAAGGACCAGCAGCCCAATCAAGGCCTTTCTCACAGGGAGGCTGAAGCTGAGATACCCTGAGAAGGCAGTGAGCAGATGCCCAGGGCAACAGAAATGATGGGGAGGGAGCAGAACATCGGTAGTGAGTGAACGGTAAATAGGGGAATGGGTCACTGCAATAGCCATGGCAGAAGTGGACCAAAAAAGGATGGAGGGCTCGAGGCCTCTGTCCAGCACATCCTGCACCACTCTGCCCACCTCTGAGCTTCGCTGCGAGTATGTCACTACACACCAGCGTGTCCTGCAAAGAAGTCAAGCACCTGGGGTGAGCTGGATATGTTTGGTCCCTTAATCCTTTAAAACACAATGACAGCCCATACAGAGAGCCTCACTTCACAGCCGGGACTGGAATCTGATCCCCTTTAGTCCCCTACAGCCTCCTTTGCTTCTTGTTCATGCCACTTTCAGGCTCTTGCAATGTATGGTTAGATGTGATTATCACAGACATCATGAACAAACACTCAAATTCATGAGGAATAGAATGAATTCAGGCTAAGAGAGCTCTGTGGGAGGACTCCACTGCGATATGACAAGGTAGAGTCATTGGGCTATGTATTCACTCCCTGACTGGTTGAGCAGTAAGATCAGGTCAGGTAACAAGCCAGAGGAGTAAAGGAGGGGGCGATGGCGGCAACGTGGAGACACTTAGGCCTCAGGTATCTGACGAGGTACCATCTCCAGTCCAGATGTGGAAGAGACAACAATACCTGAGAACTGGGAGCCTGACTGAAGAACAGAATCTGGGCCAGGAATCGTTGATAGGTAAAATACCAAGTACAAGTGATCACTGAGACATTCAACTTTCATACAATGGCAAAGTTCAACAAACATCATTTCTGGTAACTTTACCAATTTAAAGAAAGGATTTCTACATAAAGAAATACAGATTTTAAGTAGAATGACTGGGGAAAGAATCATTTACAATTTAAGCCACTACATGGAGCAAGGAGACCATTTTCTTCCCAAAATACCTCAGAGATCTGGAGAATATGGAACCCAGGGGGTTAAGTGAACAGTTATCAGGGAACAAAAATCAGCTGGCTCTGGTGGAAAAGTCAAGTTAGGGACCAGGTGTCCTAGTGTGGTGGATTTGCTGGTTAACAGACCAGGTTTGTAGCAACCAGATCTGAGGAATGTGGGGGAGAGTAGATGCTCTGGGGCAAAGAAAGGCAGGACCTTTAGATCTGCTGGGAGACAGGAAGGTGTGTTCCCAAGATCTGCTGGGGAAAGGAAGGTGGGTCCCCTATATCTGCCAGGGCAAAGCAGGGAAGGTGCCAAAGGAGAACAGGGCATCATCTTTATCAGTGAAGCCTGGCTCAGGGCTTGGCCTCTGGCACCAAGATCTCTGGGATTGGGGAGAACTCACTCTAGGGACTTCAGCCTGATCTGCCCACAGTGCCCATCTGGTCTTCTCTAACCTCCTGCAAGGGTAGGTACCCTGTCCCATGTGCTCCTTGTGCACACAGCAATTCTTTGCATAGTTAAGTCACAGTTATGCCCTCTCCCCAAGTCACCTCTTACAAACCAGAGGAACAGGTAATAAAAGTTAACTGGAAATGGCCAGGTATGGTGGCACAAGCCTGTCATCCCAGCTACTCAGGAGGCTAAGGCAGAAAGACTGTGAGTTTGGGGTCAGTCCTGGCAACTCACTGATCCCCTATCTCAAAATAAAATTTAAAAGGGGGCTGAGGATATAGCTCAGTAGTAGAGCATGTGCCTAGCTGTTGGTGTAAGTGCTTTAGGGTTTGATGCCCTAGTAATTCACACCCCCAACACAGACACACACACACACACACACACACACACACACACACATACACACACACACACTAGCAGCTAACGCATGTCAGGCAATGTTCTAGAAACTCTGTGTACATTAACATATGTAATCTTTGTGTTACCATCCCTAATTTACAGATAGGAAGAGAAACACACAAAGAGGCTAGGTAACTTGCTATAGATTTCCCCATTAAAAATCAGAATTTATTGGAATGCAGGCAACCAGGTTTTAACAACTGCTCTATAATAAACAGAAACCTCTCCTGAATTGTCCTTGTCTGGCACATTTCCTCTATATCCCTTAAAATCCACTTCTACAGCCATGATCTGAGTAGCAGAGTAGAAAAAAAAAAAACTATCACCCCTGTCTTTCAAGATATTATGCTTCTATTAATAAAATTCGAGATTCCTTTAAGAACCACAGAACCATATTGTTGGCCCATAAGGAGATTACATTTTATCAGAGTAAATGATAAACACACTTTAGAGTGTTTCCCCCCAACTGGGTTTGTGCAGTTAGCATTTTCCATGAGACAGCAGAATCAATATTAAAACAAGTTAGATGGGCCAATGAGTAAGGCAGAGTCCTAGAGTCACAAGAACCACATAAAAAGTGACTTTGTCTCTGACCACCCGTGGTAACTTGAGTAGATTTCTTTTTTAATTTCTTTTCTGAGCAGTTTCTTAATCTCGCAAATATTCAGTTTCTCCTATATAAAATAAGAATAGTAAAAGCTATCTGGGAGAGACAGGAGAATGAAATTAAATGAGAAAATGCACAGAGAACATTTGTAGGGCACCTGGCACACAGTAGGTGGGCAAAGAGGTTGTTCTTATTGTGACTCATTAGCAGCAACTCTGAGACACCCAGAAATCATGTGTCCCACTGTCTCCCAGGACCAGCGATGTAGTTTGGGGGCTCAGTGCAAGAGGAAATTGTGTTGCTTCTTGTCCAAAAGTTACAGTGAATTTTAACACTGCAACAACAGAGCATTAAACCAAGTGCAGAGCCCTTCCAGCCACAAATCCTGGGCAACAGGAAAACTTACCCTATATGAGTTTCCTAGTACTGACATTGCTACTGTGTCAAATAGTGAGAAACTTGGTGCCTTAGAACAACACAAATTTGTCATCTCACGGTCCTGGAAGTCAAGAAGTCTCAGGTGTTGGCAGGACTGAGTTGCCTTTTGGAGGTTCCAGGGAAGAATCTGTTTTCTCATGTCAAATCTCCAGGATTCCTTGTCCCTTATCTCTCTTCCATGATCAATGTTATCAGGGGCCAGCCCAGCTTTGTCCCACAGCCATCTGTCTGCTCCTGCCTCCTTCTTCACTTCCTTCACTGGTCCTTGTGACCAGATTGGCCTCATTCAGTAGCCCCGGGTAATCTCCCTGTTTTAAAATGATCAGGTTAGCGATCTTAATTCCCTTTTGCCACATGGCATAAGAGTCACAGTTTCTGGTGGTTAGGATGAAACTGTCTTTGGGAACCCATTACCCTGCCCACTCATGAAGTCAGCCCTGTGGGCTCCCCAAAGTTCAGAGATGTCCTCTGTCTGTCTAGAATGTGCACTGTTAAAATATCTTGTCTACCCAGGCCCCATAGTGCTCCACTTCATGCATGTGTAGGGTCAAACCCATGGTCATGGCTGCAAACTCTAATAGCCATCTTGGATGAACCCCAGTATCTGGCTGAGACTATCTTTGTTGTCTATCTTTCCTGTCATCCTGTCCCACTCCTTCCCACTTTGATGTTGGCACAGGGTCCCTCCAGCTCCAGACCCAGGTTCTTCTTGGGTTTGTGTGTAGGTCGATCCTCTACTTGCTCCTGCCTAGGATGGCAAGAAACAGTCTAATTTCCCTTACAAGTTGCTGTTGGGCAGAATCCTAACCTGTTAACTCAAGAACCAGTCCCTCCAAAACCCCTGGAGGGAAGGACATAGACTTAGGGACCCTGGCAAGAAAGACGAAGTCCTTAGTGACAGGATTCCAAAGCCTCTGAAGATCTGCCAGCAAGAAGGAGGAAGTGGTGTCTGCTGGGGGTACTGCCCAGAGCTACCCTGGTGGCAGGCCACAGAGTTGCCACGGCAACATCACAGACCTGGAGCTTGAGACATGGGCCCCGTTTCTCCCACAGTTCCCTCGAGAGCAGGCACTCACCCCTCAGGCTTTCCTGAATTCCCTGTCTGGAAATAACAAGCACAGCTTTAAAAGATGTGGTGTGAGCCTGCTGCTATAGCACTAGGGCACTCATGTGTCACATTCCTGACACCTCTGTCTCTAAGGTAGAAACCTCTCATTGCCTCACACCAGCCAGCTTGCTTCAACCCCACATGCCCTCCTTTCCCGGAGCTCACAACCATCTTCTCGGTAATTTCCCAGAAGATGTCACTTGCATCCTTTGCCACAGGCAAACGATTTCCCTGGTCTCTCACAACACCACTTTTTAAAAAGTTGATGTTTAGTTTGCGTGCAATAAGATACACAGATCCTAAGTGCACAGTTGGATGAGTTTGAAGACCATGCATACCTCTGTGGCCCACGCCCCAGTTGAGACTAGATGCATCCTCTTTCTGTTTTCCGCCTGTAGGTTACTTTGGAGTCAACTGGCAAGGAGAAAGAGGGAACACGAGGAGGAAGAAAGAATGCTTGGCGTCTGCATTTGGGAACAGGAAGGCAAGGAAATGTCCAGCCTGGCCAGGATGTGGCATTTCTTCCCTTCAACCCCAAGGCCCAGTGTCTTTCTAACCCAGGAAGGAAGCAAGCACACTCTACCCAGAATGAAGTCCACTCGTGGAAGAGGTCCACAAGGGTCACAGAAGATGCTGCTGAAGTCCTGTCTCCCTTGGATGGCCCATGGGCCCAAGGACTCCTGTTAAAATGATGCAGGAGAATGAGTGGTCAGGAGGATGTGTGGCAACTTGATTTTCCCTGAGGCCACTAGGAAAAGAAGCTTGTCTTCTTTCTTTACAGATGAGGTTAAGGAACTCTCTCTGTCCTGTGTCCTTGTCCTTCTTTTCCTTGGAGGGGCAGATGAAGTTGCCAAAGGGAAGCTCCTGTAGAAGCCACTCTCCAGGCTTCCCCCAGCCACAGAGGCCATGAAGTAATGCTCAGGCACCTGCCTTGCTGGAAGCCTACCAGAATGACTCCTCCCTGAGGGTACCAGGAGGTCACTAGGAAGTTTTCTGGTCACCTGCTTTGTTCTCTCACCCTTTCTGTCTGGATGCCCATTTCAGTGTGGGTTCCAGGAGCTTGGTCTGTTGGACACTTTGCTGGTTTCTGGAAAACAATGGGTGGTCAGTGTTTGTTGGAAGAAGAACTTAATGAAGCTTAGCAACCAAATAAACAAACCTTTTTCTATTCTGGTTATGCCTTGTCCTGTGTTTAAGGCACTGAGCTCAGGGTAGTTTCCCTGAGCCAAATGACAAGGTGGACTGGAACACATCTTTTAGCACCCAGAATGGAGACAAAGTAAGGGACTGACCTGAGGTGATGGAAAAGTGAGAAGGGCAAAATTCTCAACAACCACTTTCTTTTTCAGGATGAAGTCAAACAGAGCAATGGGGGTAGAACACAGAGAAACAAAGCCAGGAACACCAAGATCAAAGAGCAGAATCCAGGCAGCTCACTAGGGGAGGAGAGCCCAGAACAAGCAGGAGGAAGCAGGAGGCACATGAGCTCACGCTGAAGCAAGGGCCACATGGGAAGACTCCTTGGAGACTGCTGCAAGCGTGGGGCTTCCTCCCATCCACTTCTATCACATTCTGACATCTGCCATGCCTAGCACAATACCCCCAGCCTCGGCAATGGGCTTCTTGTTTACTTACACAATTTCTTCAAAATGGAAAAGCAGACTGTCATCGCTCCAAAACTGGTCAGTACTCGATGTTATGTTAAAGCATCATACATCATGGCAGTATAGCTTGGTGGTTACATGCAAAGTTCTACTGGCAGACTGCCTGGCTCCCTATCCTAGCTCTGCCACTAGTGACGTTGGCCTGGGCATGTAATCTCCCTGAGTCTGTTTCCTCTTCTATAAAAGGGGAACTAAGAATAGTACCTACCTCAGCCAGTTACTGTGAAGAGTCAAAGAGGTAATATAAACAGAGAATCAAACACACGCCTGAAACACATGCTTCATGCTGCATAAATATTTGCCAGTGTAGTTTGAAATAGGATGGAAATAAAGTCATTGGAAAGATGTTTGCAACATGAACTAAACAGGATGAGCCAAGCAATGGCCTTGTTACAAGGAAAGAATGTGTTATGGGAATTACCAGGCAAAGGAAAGCATTATTCTACCCAAGCACATACTTCTTTAAGTGGAGCACCGAGGCTCTCCATCCTGGGAGATCCTATGTGTTTGGAGACAAAAGAGAACTGCGCAGGACCTTCCAGGTACATGATCAAAGAGAAGTTGACATAGTTGAAGTCACTTGCACAGAGCCCTCTATGAGGAATGAGTGCGTGGCTCAGCTCTCTCTGGCTGCATGAAGATTCAGTGTTTCTGTCTAGGTAACAAAGGGGCTGGCAGCAGCCCCCCTGCCCCACGGGGAGGTGTAGAAGCCCTCAATTTGTTAAGCTCTGTGTCGAAGGAAGGCCCTTCTATTCTGATGACTGCTGCTTTCCAGCAGTGCAGAAGAAAACTACAGAATTCTGACCCTACGATCCTTGAGAGTTCCTTTCTCAGACAAACCAGTAGAAGCCACGGAAAGCAGGGCGTCTCTTTCAAGTCAGGCCAAAGAGGTGACTGCATCGGCTCTCAGCATAAACACAGATGTGGGCCACAGTTAAAGGCCAAGACGTGGCATCCAGGTTTAAGGTTTAGCTGGGCTGCTTGCCCAGTTGTGTGACCTCAGACCCAACACTTTTGTTCCTTGGCTTCCTCAGCTCAGAGTGGGAAGGAGGCGCCATCACCTCGCCCATCTCCGCTGCACATCAGTGTAGCCTGGCTAGGAAAGGCAGTCTCAAGCAGCCCAGCTTTGTCCCTACCAGTTACGTTTCTAACAAGTTGCAAGATCCTGTATGTGAGATCCACCCTTCCCACGGCTTCCTTTTTATTTTCCTTTACATTTTGAACAAACATGTATTTCATGCATTGAGTTGGGCCTGAGTTTTGTGCCAGCAAAATCCATGGCTCTTTGTGTTGACCAAAGTCACCAGCAAAGCCTTTGCAGAAGCCAGAGGACCTGCGTGTGGCAGACGGTGACTCCCCATCCACAGCACCCTGGTCTCCCCCTGGGTCTGCAGCAGCCTCTTGCTGCTCTCTTCTCCTGCCCTAGCACCACAACAGCAATAGTGCCTGTGAGAAAGACAATCTGACATGCTACTGAGTGGCATCAGCCCTTCACAGAGACCCCTATCCCACAGGGCAAAAGCCACAGAGCCCTTGTCTGCAATTCTCAACCTGGGCCACACATGGGACCCACGCAGAGCAGTGCACAACACCAGCCCTGAGAGCCACCCTGGAAACTCTCATGCAGTTGGTCTGAGGTACAGCATTGGCATCAGAATTCTTTTTTTAGAAAGATCTTTCGATAAGTAGAATATGCGGATACATTGAGAACCATGGTCTCCTTTGACCTGAACCTCGATGGTTCCCCTAACCTCATCTCCAACTACTGCCACCTTGTTCCAGCCACTTGAGCCCCCTTCCTCTTCCTCAGACATGCCAAGCATGCTGGTTTCTCAGGAGACAGCTTGCCAGTTCCTCGCCTGGACAGTTTTCCCCAAATATCTGCATGCCTTGTTTCTTCATTGTTGTAGTGTATTTAAATGTCACCCCAAAGCTTCATGCGTTCTGGGGGGCGGGCCTTCTGAAGGTGGTGAGTCTAGCATTTGTGATTGGTTCGTTGTCTAGAGCTGGGATTGGTGGTGTGAGGTCTGCACCCACCCAGAGATGGGGAGCTGGCATACAACATAAGGGAGGGAAGGATGCGTGCTCCCCCCCTTTTTTTGTCCTTTTGGTTCTTGTTGCTTGTGGCCACCATGAAAGGGTGTCCCTTAGCCTTGCCACCATGCCTTGGAGCCAGCTGAGTATGGACTAAAACCTCCAAAACTGTAAGCTAAATAAACCTATCCTTCTCTCATTTTGGGTATCAGGTATTTTGTCTCAGCAAAGAGAGAAAAGTAACTAAGACATTCATTTCTAAGTCTTTGCTCACATGTCACCTGTGCAGAGCTGACGGAGGCCTTCTATGAGCAAACGTGAATATGGGCAACTCCCATCCTACCCCAGGAGGACTCTGTCTGCCTCTCCCACTAAATACACAGCTCTATCACACTTACTACTGTTACACACTCGAGCTATTGGACTTGCCTTGTTCATTGTCTGTTCCCTCCCAACTAGAATGCAAGCTCTCTGAAGGCAGGGCATCCTGTCTGTTCAGCTCCCTGCCTTGCTCCTGTCTCCTAATAATGCTGGCACATCACAAGAATTTAATGGCCTTTATGTGAGCATACACTCACTCCTCTCCCTTTGTAGATTCTAAGCTCTTTCATCCCTGCAGCCCAGCCAGGTCTCTCTGGGCTAGGAACAACTATACTCAATTATAGAGATTATAGCAGTTGCTCAATAAATGTCTATGGAATTGAGTTGAAGTCTTGTCCCTAAAAGAACATAGCTTACAAAGTCAGCTGCAGAATCTCACCCTAAAACTCTAGACAGAAACTCAGTATGCAGCTTTAAGAAAAATTTTAGAATGAGGAGAAAAAGAAGAAAAGAAGATGTGGGGAACTCACAAAAGTTAATGAGATTCTTCTCAGCTGTAGTTCGTGCCCACATTTTTAATAATTAGGAGCAATAAAAATTCTAACTGAACCTTAAAGAAACATCCTTGGGTAACAAAGAGAGAAGTTGAGACATACTTCTTTGTCGGGTGTAATGACTTGTTAGCCTGGAAGATGGATGTACTTTAAAAAACTAATTTACAGAAAAAAATTGTTCATAAAAATGCAACTAATTGGGTTAAAATGACATACTAAAGGGAATGCCAGATGATTCTAGCACCCTTAAGGAGTAAATTAGATAATTAATCCTTAAAATCTCTAATGGAAGGGTGCCCTGCTGCTACTCAGCAGACAGAGAAACTGAGTCGAAGGCCACAGACCCTGGCTGAAGCAGGAAAAGGACCCCAAGTCCAGTGCCCAATCCTGACTCTGTCCCCAGCATGGCGAGGACCCATCTCCACCCCCCACACACACACACACATCCTCAAGGGCCGCTCACTGACTCTGCTCACCCACTGGGTCTGAGGTCTGGCAGGGGCCGGTCGAGGGGCAGGCGGTCACTGAGGTAGGCGTTGTAGCCGTAGTACTGGAACTGCTTCAGGGCCGCGCGCCGGCCTTCGGGGCTGAGCTCCTGGCCCCAGTGTGCAAACAGTGAGGAGTCTGTGAAGGGCTCGGCCTCTGCCTCCTCAGGCTTGGCAGGAGCCTCTGCAGAGAGAAGGGACAAGGGGACAGTGGTCAGAGTGCAGCCCTACCTATGCCGAAACACCCCCTTTCCCTTCTTTAAGGCAGTCTCCCAGGTAAAGTGGTCTGGCCCCTTCATCGGCAGGTAGAGGAGGGTGAGATTTTCATGTTTCCTAAAGGTTCATTCACCCATGTATTCTCCATTCATCCATCCAACAACCACTAGACACAAGAGATACACAAATAGCCTGGCAGCATTTGCCAGGAGGCTGATGGATATGAGCCTGATGCCCCTTACGTCAAGCTAGAGCCTCCTCCTTTCCTGTCTGTCTTCCTGCCAGAGACATTGGCCGCATCCTTGAACTGGGCTGCTGCTTCTCTTTCCTCAACCTGTACTCCATTCTCTGCTAGTCCCGCACTGGCCCCACACTCAGGCTCTGTAGCTGCGGTCTCCCCTGCCCAGTTCTGGATAGCCCATCTGCCTCTCGAAATCAAGCCAACTGATAGCTACCTAGTACCACCATGTGGCAGGCACAGAGCTGGGATCACTCCAGCCACAATCTCCTGCTGCTGCTGACTCTGCCCACTGGGATCAGGACACAGGCAATGCCAAGCCATCCCCTATCTGCCATACACGCCAGACACTGTCCCTTGGTCCCCTGTGTTTCATGGAGGTAGCCCCATCCCAGGTCAAGGATAGCTCAGTTTTCAAGAAGCAACCTTGAACATGGAGAGGGCATTAACCGGAAGAGCAGAGACTTTCGATTAATGCAGTCATAGATTCAAATCTCACTCCCCACTCACTGGCTAGGTGATCACAGCAAACACTTAACCTCCCTAAGCTGAAGTTTCCCTACTTGTAATGGGGGATCATAATACACTCCCAACCTCAGCCCCAAGATCTGCGAGGATTATATCAGATAATGTACACAAAGCACTTAAATCAGCATATATCAGAGTGAGTGCACAATCAATGGTAATCAGTGTTACAGCAAGGGAGGTCATTTAAATCTCTCTTTTATATAAGGGGTAATATGTAAGTCTTGCCAGACATAGCTTGTAGGCTGAGATTTTTTAATTGATTGCAAGATAAACCATTAGAGTCAGAATCAGAGACATTGGGCAGATGCTTAGCCCACTGGAGAGCACTTTCCCTGCTTACAAGTGCATGAGGTAACGTAGAGTTGGAGCCAGAGATCTGAACAAGACAGAGACCTAAGAAAGCAGAAGCAAGTCAGGATCAAGAGAGGCAGGTGTGGCAGGTGCACCCGCTAGTCACTGTATGGCTTACAGGGATGCAGGTATTACACACCCAAAGATACAGGTGGGATGCATGCAAGTGGATAGGGTCCTAGGTCTTTAAGATCAGGCCATCAGAGCTACAGACTTCTACTTCCTTAGGGGCTACTATGCTAAATGCCCATCTGGAAAGAGGAGGAGACCTGGAGACAAAGGTCTGGGAAATTGATTGCTTGCTCTTCCCAGCTCTCTTCTAAGCATTCACACCTAATTACTCATCTCACTTAGGTTAAGTCCATTTCACAGATAAAGCAACTGAGGCACAGAGAAGACAAGCAACTTGTTCAACTCTTGGCAGGGTTTCCCCAGGTCCTACCACTGAGCTTTACTGCCTCTGTGTGACAGCAGGCTGGTATGTGAATAATTCAAAAGACAAACATGGCACAGTAAGTAGGTTACCAATCTTCCTTAAAGACATAAAAGTAAATGCAGACACATCAAACAGATGAGGATATAGAGGAATAAAATGCAAAGTATGCACAATTTTCCAAGACAAAGCAAGGTTCTCAGGCATGTGGACGCCTGCTCACCTCCCAACACCAGATCTGGGGTACACTTGTTCATTCTTCTCCCCTTTGAGGCAGGTTCAAAAGGAAGTGCAGGCGTGCATGATCTTGAAGGTCCTTGTTATTTCTAAAAAGATGTATGACTCATTCATTTGGAATGGGGGGGTAGTAAAAATCTAAATCAGTGAATCAACTGAATCATATAATATTTAAAAGAAATGTAGTTTTATTGCTCTCAAATGCCTAAATGGATATTACCAAGTAAAATGAGATCAGTTAATGAAAAAATTATGATTCACAATTAGGCCTGTACTGCATAATAATGTATTACAAACATATTGAAGTCCTGACTTACAGCATCAAATGTCCCTAGCTTTTTATTCCATATGGGTACAAATAATAACTCGAAGCCAGTGAGTCCTCAATGATGAATTAAGGAGAACTTCAGTGGGAAGGAAGTAATATTTGCTGCATTTTTGCCAAGAGCCAAGTACTATGCTAGGTGATGTAAGGTTTCCTTATCTCTCTGTGCTCATAAGCATGGACTCCACGGGCAGGAGTGGATCTGTCTTAGTCCTGTTGTATTCTTGATTATTCTATCACAATATGTGGCTCTAATGAGGGACTTGATGCATCATTTTAAAATAAAGGAGTTAATAATGAACTCATAATAATCAGTTATTAGACAAGAGGCAACCAAAGATGAAAAGGTTCACTGACAAATCCAAGCTCACCACATCCATCGAAGACATTGAACAAATGTCTGGCTTCCTCCCAATTCTATTTTCATTCCTCTGCCCCAGCTTGGCACACGATGGTCCATGGTCCACCATGGGTTTTTGAAAATAAAGCTTTATTGAAACACAGACATGTTCATTTGCTAATATCATCTAGAGCTGCATTAGAGCTATAAGAACAAGGCTGAGCAGGCATGACAGACCACGGGATCCATGAAACTGACAATACCTACTATCTGGTCCTTTGAGAAGCAGTTTGTTAGCCCTGCTCCACTCAGTCCAGTTGACTCCTTAGCTGAGGAGACTTTGCTTGGCTGACTCCATTCATTTTTCTTTCTTCTCCAGTGTTGGATGTCAAATCAGAATCTTGTGGTCTATGCTCCTGCTTTACCACTTAGTGGTTTACTCTGCCTTGTCCTAAGCGTCAGTTTTCTTCTCTAGAAAATGGGTTGGTAACAATATTAAGCATAATTCCTTCATAAAGCATTCATGAGTATGGAAATGGCCACGTACAGAGCTTAGCACATAGTAAGCTCTTGATAAATGCTAGCAGCTAATGACCCAGGAAGTCCATGATCCCTTTTCCACCACTTGAGTTCAGATGGGGAAGATGATCTGTCCTGAGGTCCTCAACTCTGAAAGACACAAATAGCATCTAGGCCCCCAGATGAAGAAGCTCCATGTCCACAGACAAGCAGTCTCCCTAACCAGTCTCTGACTCAGCTCCCTTCTGTAGTAAGAGAGCAGACCCTACCCGGTTGGTGGTCCAGGAAGGGACCATCTTTGACACAGTGGAGGGCAGGCCAATGGAACTCAGAGAAGTGCCTGGGCTAGGTGCTCTGCAGGGACTCGGGGGTGTCTGGACACATTTCAAGACTGAGAGAGCCTTGAACATCTAGAGGCAAGACTGCTCCTAGGAGTGGACTCAGGCTGAGGCCCCTGTTGGAATTCAGACCTACCTAGGTACATCTGACCAACTGAAGCATAAACCCAGGACTCAAGGGCTCCCAGGAGGCCTCATTTAAGCAGAGCCTGAGTAGGTCACAGTGACCTCAGCAGCAGGAGAGTTAGGGCATTGGAGGACAGTATTTGAGGGAATCCACCCCAGTTCTCCCAGTTCTGGGTCACACAGAGAAACAAGGTGACAGGGAAAGTAGAAAGGGTTGCTTCCAAAGAGCCACACATCAGGTCCAAGTGACCTGTGTGTGACATGAAGGCAGGAGGCCTCCTTCTTCTTCCCTCTGCCTCCCTGACTCACCATGGAGGATGTGGCCTGAGTAGATCTGGGAGGGAATCACCCTGCTCCTCATCCTCCGCTCAGGACCCCACGGTAGCCTTCTGTGTCCCTACGGTAAAGATAAAGTTCCTCCAACACCTCACACACACCCATAAATTCTGCTGCTTTTCCTTCTCCTATAAGATCTTTCTTAAACAGTCAGTCCCCTCTCAGTATTCCCCGTGTGTGTGTGTGTGTGTGTGTGTGTGTGTGTGTATTTTAATTTATCTTGCTTATGTGTCTTCTACAACTAGAATGTGAACTCTGTGAGTTGGGTGATTTACTTTGCTCTCTGCCAAATCCCTAGTTCACAAGGATGATTGGTAAGTGCTCAACCAGTATCAATAAAATGAACAGTGAGTGGGAGTCAGGAAGCACCTGCCAGGGATTCCCAGAACTCTTCCAAGATGGCAAGAGGGGCCTGAAGCCTGGGACAGTAGGTAGAAAGTGAAGCCAGTGAAGCAGGAATGAGCAGATTCAGATACATATAGTTAATTTTGTTTGCAGTTCACCCAAGCAAGTGACTGTTGCTGTTACACAGACTTGGTGCTGCTCAGCTGGTTCCATGGAATCAGGTTCCTAGAGGACAAGGAGGTCCCTGCTTGCCCAGGGTTCCCTGGTAAATCTCCTATATCAGATAATTTGCTGGAACTTCTTCCAAGAATCTAGTATAGGACTCTGCATAGAGTAAACACCCCAAAATAGAAGCAGAAGGGAGAGGAGGGAAGGGGAAAGGTGGTATCTCTCTCTCACTACTCTCACCCCAAAGGGCTCAGAATCAGAGCATTGAAGGCTCCAAACATTCCCCTTCCCAGGGACCCAGGCACAAAGGGCAGCAACGTGGAAAGATCAGCATCTCCAGAAAACTGACCTTGGATGCCTTTGGAGAGTGCCCAACCCAAACCACACAGTCACAGAGGGCCACGGAGGCAGGTCAGACGTCCCCTTCCTTCCCTGAACCCTGGTTCTCAGACGTTCCCAAAGCCTTGGCAGAGATGTCAGATGATTGCCCATGCTTCTGAGTCTCCTCAGCCTCCAAGGTCATTTGCCTGACACAGAACCCTCATGAGCAAACTCCCAGAGGAGGGCTTCTCTTTGAGGTAGACATTAAGCACACCTTGAAGGGAAAAGGTGCAGTTGATGGATTTATGCTAAGCATGACATTTCTGACATTAGTGAGAAGAGTCTGACTTGGTTCCCACTCTTGTCGTTTCTCAGGGAAACTCTCTCTGGGGGACGTAGCGATCTGTCATTCCTGCTCATCCCCAGGCTACCCTTCCTGGCCAGCGTCCAGAGCTGTGGCCTGGCCAGCTCATTGAGAGGGGCTCTCTGAGGATGGCACTTCCCATGAGTGGGTCTCAGCACTCAGTGTCCACCCTGCCCACAAATGGTAAGAAACATATTTAAGCAGCTTTATTCTGTGTCAGGCCTATTTCTGGGTACTGAAATATAATTACTCAGACACGGTCCCTATCCTTAGCAGTGTCTGATTTAGTAGAAAAGGCAGAATACAGAGAATGTGATCAACACTCTAATCAAGGATGTATAAAATGTCATTGGACTCCTGGAGGTGGAGGGAAGTGGTACCGGAAAGGTTTTCTAGAGTAGCAGAGCTTGTTTTAGACTATGAAGAATAAAGGAACTCTGTGAGCTCAATGCAAGGTAGGGCACCTCAAGGAAGGGGCCACGGGAGGGGCAGATAAGAGCAAAGATATAAAACCAGCAAAGAACATATTGTGGGGCTGAAGGTCGTGGTGCAGATTTGCAACAAAAGAAACAGAACCAGAGCCAGAGGCCCTGGGCAGACCTGGGACAGCCAGTGGCTGGGGAGAGAAGAACCACCACAATGAACACTGTAAGGCCGAAAGACAAGGGATTAGCCATAGCGTTTCAAAATAGTTCATGAAATTACAAGCATGCATCCCACAGCCCAACACGCAAACATTACAGACTTCCTGCCCAAAGTGGCAAAGTGCACTACTTGATGTCCAAATGCAGGCCAATATTGAATGCCTCACAACAAAACTTTAATGCCAAGACAGGTCCCTTGGTAGAGAGCATGCCTATCCTATTGTACTGCTTCTGCCAGGCGGTGAGGCCAGGCTTTCTCATATCCCCCGGGATGTAGGTCTCATCATTCCCATCATAGGTAAGAGGACAATGCAGCTCTCTCACACCTCCTTCTGACCATGGCCCATTTCATGGCACGGGCTAAGATACACCTGGGAGGGAAGAAATTTGTGAGGCAGAAGCATGCTTGAGGGTGGAGAAACCTGGCCCCTGGGACACTACTTGGTTGGTCCACAATGGTCTGTATCAGCTGTTACACTGGAAATGCCTTCATAGCAACAGTAAACAGTGCTGCCTGCTCTTCATGCAGGTCCTCATTCCCTGGCCCTTTTTCAGAAGCTCTGGATCTTTTCAGCAGGCAATGACTAAAAAGGTGCATGCCTGGACTAGCCAGTAGCCTCAGGCCCCCGCCCCATGCGTGCCAGCATTTTTTGCAGGTTAGTAGTACCTGTGCCTTAGCCTGTGCTTGTAAAATATATCAGACTCTCATTTGCTCAAATCCTTCCTAGGCAGGCCCCTGTAAACAGCATGATGAGCTTTTTTCAGTTCATTTGATTCCCCCACAGTAATGCTCAGCCTTCATTGTGCATGACCTGGTTTCCAGAAAGTTCTACCAATGATCATATAATGCATTTGGGAAATGCCACAATATGGTCTCAGAGATATGCCCACAGAGCTTGACACACAGTCTACTAATGAGCAGAGCATTCCAGATCCATCCTGACAGTCTCCACACTAATGCATGGGGGCTGAAAAGAGCTTGCAAAGCTCTGAGGAGCTAATGCAATGAAAGTTGTAGCCCCAAACCTTGTCACAGGCTAACCAGCCAGTCACACGGAGCATATGCCAAGGCCTTGGAGGATCCCCAAACCACTGGTCCTGCATGAGGGTCCTGCTTCAGTGGACAGTGCACACGGAGGGCTGGCCTTGCTGTCTTTGGCTCCAAGGTCTTGGCAATGATGAACACACAGAACAGTGTGGAAAGATGGGCTCTGAAGTAAAATAGACTTTGTAATGCTGCCAGCCCTGAGCTGTTCTGCCTGCCTACCCTCCTCCCCTGGGGCCAGGTCCCTAGATTCCCTCATCTGGAGCTGAGCCATTCTCCAGCTCTTGTCTCAACTTTAGGCAGAAGCTCGGAGGTATCAGTAGCTTCTTGGAGTTGCAGGAAAATCTGCAGCCAAGCCCAATTCCTAAATGGGATCCCAGAAGACAACCTGCTCCCTGGACAAGGTATGCAAGGGGTCTGACCGCACTGTCACTGCTGGAGGCCAATGTGATCTGAGACACTCACTGAGGCCTGGGAAGCTGGACTGATCAAGCCCTGTCCAGAAGGCAGACAAAGCCACTATGTGGGCATAGCCCACAAAGAACAAAGCCCCTCACCCTGGTTGGACCATGGGCACATTGGGAGTGGTAGTCCCTCAGTCGAGGCTCCTGTGGTGATGCTTTTTACAGAAAATTGATGAAGTCTTCTTGTTCCTTGTGGTCTTATCCAGTTTACTGCATGTCTCTCTCTCTGCAGATGCAACAGCTGAAAAGGCTGGGAGGTGGGTGGGGAGAGGGCCCTATTTTGCCTGCAGCCAGTCCTGTGGCCACTGCTATTTCTGTTTCTTCCCGCAGGCTGTGAGCATAGCAGAGACACTGGGAGTTTGATGATAAGATCCAGAATCCAGTAACAGGGTTGGAAGAAACTAGACAGGCAGCCCAAGTCCCAGCGGCTGCCCATTTGAGGCACTGGAGCCCTGTGTCTATGGTTCACTCAGGGAACAGACTGATAGGCCTGTCTCTTAGTCCTCCTCCCAGAATGTTTGGGGGGCCCCTTGTCTTTCCACTCTTGGGCCTGTTATTCAGTCTCTCTGGTAGGACCCAAATCCCTTCACACCTTCATTTCCTTCCCACGTGAAGTGGGAACTGACCACCAGGCTGCCGTGGGGAGGGTCCTGTGACATCAGCTCTTGGAAAGGTGAAGGCTAAGTGTCAAATAAGAGATGGAAGCTGAGTGTCCCAGCTGGAACTCCTAAAGCAGGCTGTCCTTTCCTGCCTCCTCCTTCATTCAAAACAGCTCTACGGAGGTATAATTTACATACTTTACATTCATCCACTTCAGAGGTTCACTTCAATGACAATTAGGAAAGTTTCAGTTCTTGAGATGCCTTGATGCCGGCTTTGCGATTAAAAAGAGATGGGCTAATTGAACCTCCAGAAATATACATTTCTCTCATTAGCTTTCCATCAACTCCTGTCCTCTAGCTTCTTGCTGGTTAGAAGTCACCATTATTCCCGCTGAAGAAACTTGACGCTGGCTTCCCTGAAAAGCCCAGGCTGTGTTTGTACTTCCTCCCTGAGGGCAGGTTCACACTGCACAGGCAGGAGTTGCTCCCTGAGAAGCTGGGCGGCTGGCAATGACTAGGCCCTCCCCTCTGCGGCGCCTACAGGCTCCTCTCCCCAACGCCCAGCCTTGGAGCTTGTCTCAGCCGAAAGCCAGGTGCTGAGACCCATGGGAAGCAGGCTGGTCGGAGAGCAGGAAGCCTCAGGAGACTCAGCTCCAACCTAGACAAACTCCAGGTCCCAGAGCCTCTGCTTCCCTTTGGTAAGTGTTTGTACTCTACCTAGGGGCACAGGGGAGACATTAGCACATCATAGTGCTGCTTTCCTCATACCACTATGCTATGGTGTCTGGGCTCTCAAAGGAAGATTTCCGGATTCTGTGTAACACCCTTTGATATGTTAAGAGCGCTAACAAGGATAGGTAAAGGAAATACTTGAGTAGTGTGTTCCCCTCTGTTTCTGGAGGTTCATCAGAGCAGGAGCTGAATGCCCCAGGCCAGCAGTCCCCATAATGAGGCTCCTTCTCCCAGGAGTCCCCAGATCTGCTGAAAAGATGAAGCAAAAATCTGATAGGAAAGGACTTGGAATGAAATCAGAAGGAAACAGCCCCTACACCACTAAGACCATCTACACAAGGACTTTATTCACGGTGGGGAAGGAGAAGGGAAGAGGGGGAGGAGAGAGGCTTCTTCAGGGCACCTCATCACAAGCAGGGTGGTCAACACCAAGGGCAGATTCCTCCAGAGTGAGGCCAGAGTGAGGTAGGAGGATACAGCAGGGGCAAACCAAGCACCCAACAGGGCAGGATGTGTCAGAAGTCAGAGAAACCCATGTCTAATGATTGAGGGAGTTGTCTGCTAAAAAGAGAAGACATGCACAGGACATTGGACCCAAAATGACTCAAGGCTTATAGCTCGTGAGCACCGTACACAGGAACAATCAGAAAGCATATTCTTAATCCTTCATCTGAATTTGGTGCTTTTCATGGGACCAATCAGAAAAACACTATTTTTCCTAATCCTTCATTGAATGCTGCCCTAGTCACAGGACCAACCCTTCATTTCCATATGGGCACAACCTTTCCGAAGGCCCTGTTCACATTCTTCATTTACATCTGGTGAGAGGACAGGCAAGCTTTTTGATAGAACAATTTACAGCCGGCATGAAGCCAAGTGAGTGTTTCATAGGACAATTGTGCCACTGTCATATTTACATGAGATGGGGTCTAATCCAGGCATTTTGGACACTAAAGACCCGTTTCCCTTTATCCTTGGAGTTCTGTGAGCTTTCTTCATCAGCCACTCTCTCTCTGCTGCATACTTTTTTCTGCCTTCAATTAAATATGCATCTTTGCTGCCTTTTCTGTGTGTCTTAACCAATTCTTTGTTCAGGATACCACGGGTCTGACAAGAAGACCCCTGGAGCCCCCGTTAGGAAACAAGAGGGCCCTGAGGCCAGCTCTGCCCTTGGACTGGCTGGGTGACCTTAAACTCTCGAAAGCTCAGCTTGTGCACATGTGGAGCGGGAACTGTAGTGTGTACCTCTAAGCTTGTTGCAAAGAGTCAGGGAGGCAATGGACCCCAGAAAGGGCTTAGAAAACCACTGGACTCAAGGTAAATGTAGTTTGCCATGGCTGCTGTAACAAATGACTACAGTCTGAGTGGCTTCAGAGTTCACAAATGTGCCCTCTTACAGTTTCTGAAAGGATGATGCATAAGCGATTTGGGAATAAAAAAACATAAGTTGTCAAAAGGGCTGCTTTTTCCCAGAGGCTCTGGGGAGAATCTGCTTTCTGACTTTCTGGTTTCAAGAGGTGGCTGCATTCCCTTGCTCATGGCCTCCTCACCCTTGATCCTCAAAGCTGACAGCACTGGGTTGAGTCCTTCCTCCCCATCACAGCACTCTGACCCCTTTAAAAGACTCCTTCTTCCCAACCATACTGGGCCTCCATAGTCCCATTAGGGTCATATGAGCCACCCAGGATATGCTCTGATTTTTTTTTTCCAGTGGTTCTGGGGACCAAACCTAGGGCCCTGTTCTATGAACTACATTCCCAACCCATGTTTTTGTTTTTTTGTTTTTTTTGAGACTAGGCTAAGTTATCCAGGGGGACTAGCACTTGCGATCCTCGCCTCAGCCTCCCTCACTGCAGGGTTCACAGGTGTGTGCCACCATGCCAGGATATGTGCCCGATTTTGAGGTTAACTGAATGAACCACCTTAATTCCTCCTGCAACTGCCTTCCCTTCTCAGGCTCCGGGGATGTGGATATATGGGTACACACATCTTTGGGCAGTCATTATTCTGCCACGACAGTCAGAATAACTGTGTTTTTCTCCGAGCCATGAGAAAAAGATCTACTGCATTGCCCTCGGGGTTGTTGTGAGGCAAAGTAACCAGAGCCAAGACTTGTTTAGGGTTTACCTTGTGCCACCAGCAACACTAAACCCCAGCTCCCCACTGAGGTGGGACAGGAGCACACCCAGTACAATCCACATAGGGCTGTTGCCCAGAGTCTCCAAAGAAGCAGGGCCACCTGTGGACAGCAGGTGGTCATGAGCTGGAGGGCACCTCGTCCCTTTCACCCTCCCCTGACCTTGAAACCACCTTGGCTCTGTCCCCTCATGCACCAGCTAAGAAGAATGAAGGAGACCTGTGCTCACTGCAAGGCAGTGCAAGGCATCCTCCTGCCTCTGCTTCCCTCTGGTTCTGACTGCCCCCATCCATTCCAATTTCCTTTGGCTCTGCCTCCCCCTGCCATGATTTGTACTGGATGTTGGAATTTGGCCACCTAAATGAGTTAAAGACATCATATTACAGTGATACATGCACACCCATGTTCATAGCAGCACCACTCATAATAGCTAAATCTTGGAAACAGCCTACATGTTCATCGACAGATGAATGAATAAAGAAAATGTGGTGTCTATACCCAATGGAGGACTACTCTGCATAAAGAAAGGTAAACTTGCGGCATCTGTAGAAAAATGGAAGCACCTTGAGACTATAACCTTACATGAAATAAATGAGACACACAAGCTTAAATATTACGTGGATGCTCTTATATGAGAAACCCAAAATATAAATACAGAGCAAAATAAAAGCCAGTAGGCCATAGGCAGATAGAACTTTCTCACACAGGTAGAGATCAAGAGATGGAATGAGGGGTAAGGGAAAGGTGGGACAGAGGATGAAAAAATGAATTGAGATGTATCCTGTTCAATTGCCCAGAAGGAATGCAAACATTATGTACCACAAACATGTGCTAATAAAAAAAGACAATGTAAAAAACAAACCCTCCCTACCTCCCTAAAACAGTTCTTTATTTTGTGTGTGGGGGGAATCCTGATTGAAAACTATGAAGCCCTCTTCATAAAAAACAGACGTTGGCAACTGCATAGAGCATCTGCACTGCCTTGCATGGAGTCGTAACAGCCATGATGCCATGGCCAAGCAGGGTCTGGCAATTTTTTTCTACTAAAGACCAGCAGGAAATATTTCAGGCTTGCAGGGCACATAGTCCATCATAGCTATTCAATTTAAAGCAGCCAGAGATAATACGTACATGCATAGGTGTGGCTGTGTTTCAGGAAAACCAGCCATAAAAGCAAGCCGGGTCAGATCTGGCCTGTGAGCTGCAGTTTGCCCAGTGTGGCCCTGGAGGACTCCACATTCAGCTACTTTACATACTGGATGGATGAGCCTGCAGTGCTCCATGCCTCAGCTGCCTCATGTAAAACTAGTGAGAAGTAAAGGAATGAACATGTGTAAAGCATCTACGGTGCCTGACATGCAGTAGGCTCAATGGAAGGATAAGCCAGGATTCACCCATAGGTTAAGAGCCTCCCCCACTGCAAAGACGCTGACTTTGATACACATTTACCATGGTTCCTTGGTGGACTCATTCTGATTCTATCAAGTACCAGCCTCATGGGAGCAACCCCAGTCCACCTGTCTAGGCTGGCTGAGGACTAAGTTAGACCTGGTTGGGCAGGATAAGATGTAAGGTGACTGAGAGTAGGAGCCAGGGCAGGCACAGAGGAATCAGGATTTGGGAAGGCAGCCCAGCCAGGCGGGCTGGGATCTGGAGAGGGTAGTGAGTCCTAGCAAGGAACCAGAAAACAAGAGATGGAATGCTTGTCCGGAGAAGCGGTCACTTTACACGGGGCTGATTTGGCAGCAAGTAGAAAGATGCCAGGCTCTATGAGCTCACTCCAGGTACTCTCTGATTATCTTTCTTAGCAGACAGATCGCAGGAACCTGCTCCTGCTGGGCTAGCACGGCAGGCGGGGTTCTCCTTCCCCTGCTCAGGAGTTCTGGGGCTGGGTGTGGCCGATGGCTGAGAGCTGGGACAGGTAGGGGCAGCCAGAGCTCAGTTCAGAGCACACACACAAGGGCCGGGGATTTAGTTCAGTGGCTTAAGGGCCTGCTTGGCAAGTGCAAGGTCGTGAGTTTGATCCCTGGTACCAAAAAAACAAAAATAAACACACACACTCATAGGGATGGAAGTGGACTTGATTAGAAATTATGCAGAATGAAAGCTGCCATTAAAAGGTCCACATTTTTATACTTCAAGCCAACCATTTAAAGTGCATGTGAAAAACTCATTTTAAGGAGTGACAAATGCATGTATCTTAGGAGCTAGGATTTATATGCGCCATTACTCGCTACTTTAAAACAACTCTTTAAACCTAGAATTCTACCTAGGAGATATAATGAACTCTGAAGCACATACCATCATTTTCCCCCCTGAGAGCTGACAGCCTGGAGCTGAGCACCCAGACTTCTAAATATATACCTCACTGTTCACACATAAAACACAATGTTTCCACATATCAATTTCCGGGAGTGAACTGGCTGGACCGACCCAGCTGATGCATGCTGGAACATTCTCCTGACTTACGTGCACTGATACCCAGCTGGGCTCCGTGGGGAGAAGAAAGGTGGCACCCTGTAGTAAGGCAGTCAGCAGTTTGGGCCGAGGTCACACCCTTGTGCCGGGATGTGCCACCGAGGTCCTTGCTTTGGGAAACTTTCAGCTTGAATTAAGCTGCAAAGCATCAGTGCACGTGGTCTCCTAATAGTACTCCACCTTTTGCTCTCTGCCTATTCTCAATGTCTTCATTCTGGTCTCCAAAGGCAGAGACTTTCTGTACAGCAGTGGCTCCCAAGCATCTAGAGGTGTCAGACTTATTCAAGAGCTTGTTACATTACAGGCTGCTGGCATTTCCACCCCCAGAGTTCCTGGTTCAGCAGGTCTGGTGTGGAGCCTGAGGATTTGAATTTCTAGTGCTTTCAGAGTAGATGCTGAGGCTGTGGATCCAGGGTGACCACACCAAGAATCCAAGGGAGTGTGGAGGAGCAGTAGGCTGAAGTCACAGGGACGCCTCTCTGGTACCAGCTCTCATCTCACTCTCCAGATGGTGCCGGTTGGGCCAAAAGTCCTTCCCTTTCTGTAGGTCTCAGCCACCACATCATTAAGCCCAGGGGGGGGCGGTCTCCAAGATCCTTTCATGGCCTAAATTGTCATGATTATAAAGTGGCTCAGATCCCTGATTCTGGCTCCTAATTAGAAGAATGTTCAATGGAACCCATGAGCCTGTAGTTGAAGTCCTTTATCTACATGCAAACTGTGGCCCAGAGAAGCATAATGACTTATCCAAAGCCACTCAGCTAGGAAGCCCCGAATCTAAGACTAAGAAAGCCCACTATTATGATTTAAAAATGAAATGTCCTGCAGAGACTCATGCAATGAGGATCTGATCCCCACTGTTCAGAGATGGGACCTAGAGAAATGACTAGATCATGTGGGCCTTAGTCTCAATGGATCAGGAATCCATTAGCTGAACGGGCTTATTAGGAGCAGTAGGTCTGTGAGAGCACACCTTTGAAGGGTGTAACTTTTCTTGGGCTCTGTGCCTTGCCCTTTGCTTCCTGGCTGCCATGAGGTGTTCACCTCATGTTGTGAGGTGGTTCCGCACAACCATGGCATGGCATGGTGTTACCTGCCATGTTGTTTCTGCCTTGAGCCAGCTAACCATGGACGGAAAACTCTGAAACCATGAGCCAAGTTAGACCTTTTCTCCTTTAAATGGTGCACGTCAGATGTTTTGTCACAACAGAAGTTGACCGCGGGGCCTACAAAGCCCTTTTAATGGCCTCATCCCTAGCCTCCTGTCTTATACTTCATCTACAAAGTGGCTTTGGGAAGAAGTAACCTGCTCAGCGGGTGAACAAGCATTTTCAGTGCTGCAGAGGTCAAGACCTAGAGCTCGAGCCCTGGGCAAAGTGGAAAACATTCTTGCCCCT
This sequence comes from Dolichotis patagonum, assembly GCA_004027295.1. NCBI lineage: Eukaryota > Metazoa > Chordata > Mammalia > Rodentia > Caviidae > Dolichotis > Dolichotis patagonum. The sequence continues at coordinate 147,140 of PVJX010001373.1, forward strand.
CACCAGTGCCCTCACCAGTGCTGGTGCCTGGGTCTAGGACTCCAAATGGGAAGCTCCTGCAACCTTTGTGCCACAGTGGTGGGAAGGCAAGAGGTGCTCTACAGCAGGGGAGGGGAAGGTGTCAATCACAAGACTCAGGCTCCCCAGAGACAGCTGAGTTCCTGTGATTTTCTGCTCAGTTCTCACTGGCTATATCCTTCCCCAAAGGCATGTGCATACACACACACACACACACACACACACACACACTCCCAGAAGCCTGCAAAAGCATGCAAAGACTTATTCCAGGAAAAGATTTTTCTAGTCCCAAGTGGATGCTCATTGCATGTAGCAAGACCATTAAAAATGGGCCATTTCAAAGACCAGAAAAAAACACTTGTAAAAACAAACTTGCAAGAAGAAGAAACATTATGTGACTTCACTCTGGTTAAATAACGCACATCTGAATGTTGAAGTACAAAGAAGGATCAATATGAGCTGGAACCCAGCAAGTTTGGGATCTGCTCCCACAGCTCTGAGTGTCCCAGTGGGGCAGTCTGGGGGCTGAATGTGCCATCCCTCCACACAGTTGTCAGTCACCGAAATATCTGCCTTGCAGTCCCTGATCATAAATATCTTAGCCCCAGCGGCCCTAGATGTACTGCAGTAAGAATAAGTGGATCTGTCCTTTGGAAAAAGTTAACAAACAAGCCTTCCCAACCCCAGGGCCCAGCAGGATCAGAAAAGGCTTTGAATCCATGTCAAAAAAGCCATCAAAGGAAATGGGCCATTTTCAAACAAAATCCATTTCTTGGGCATGACGGTAAAAATATTTATCACATGAAAGATGTGAGACCTTTATGATGTCTCAACACTCTGTATTATGAATTCAGCGTGTGTCCAGCAAAATATGTGCAAAACTCGTCATGCCCATGATTTTGAAAAAGGAGGGAAATAAGTCCTTTCCATCTGGCAAATTCTTAATTAACCAACCTAATCGTGCTGCCTGGGCACCTGAGGCTGGGAAAGGAGGCAGGCATGGCTGCAGCCAGACAAAATAAGCAAAGCTTTTGGACAAAGAAGCTCTGCATGTCTGGGACTCCATGAATAGGGCCCCACGCTTATCTACCTCTGTCAGCCATGGGCTTTGAAAAGCAGCCATACTGATACCTCATTTACAAGGTAAGACGAGGCTTCCTCGGTGGGCCTCAGGATTGTACACAGACTCAACTTTCTCCCACAATCATGAGTTTTTGCTCTACAAATGGATTTTCGAAGTATACAATAAACCCCAGAAAAAAAATCACAGGAGGGCAAACCAGCCTCCCCATGAGATCAGATGTAAGGATGAGTCCTCTGCTCAGATTCTGCAGCCCTGAAGTCCTTTCTCCACACCAAGCCTTGAATTTGATCAGAAAGTGCACTCTGGTGCTCAGCCTTTCATGGAACCATCAACATCTGTTCAGGATGGGGACATGCACCCAGGCCTCCTGCTCTTTCCTCTTAGTGGATGGCTCAAGAGAAGCTCCCAGGTAGGCTGTGGCATAAGGAGGAAGACATCTTGGCTCATGCTACATTTTCTAGGCACTCTCAGCCATGCCAAAGTTGAACTCCATTCACTGGCGCATAAATGCCATTCATACACTCACTTGAGAAGCACTGAGCTCCAGCTGTGCAGAGAGGGAGCCCGGCCTGCGCGTGTCGTAGAAGACACCTGAGCCACACTGCTTGAGTGGGGAATGTGGTTTCACTACTCACTCGCTGTGTGACTTGGCACAAGTTACTCAATCTCTCTGTATCTCAGTTTCCTGGTAAATAATCATAAAAACCTTTTCTTTGTGAGGTTATTGTGAGAAGTGATGAAATTAATATTCAGCCCTTCATATTCTATATGTATATACACACTGGCTGTTGCTAATGGTATTGTTGCTATTAATCAGAAATATGAACAAAAGACATGAGGAGTTGTTGGGGGGGGTAACAATCACTTTCTCACCTTCCCACAGCATCTGGTATACAGAGGAACTCAGAACCTGAGGCAGCTCATCCACCCACCCTGAGATGAGACAAGCACCCAGAGCTCACTGGTTCCCCAGGCAAGGAGCCTCGGGATACCCTAATCCTCAACTCCATTCCTGATAAGGACGGTGTGTGTGTGGGGGGGAATCAGGGATACTCAGGCCATGGGGAATCCAGTGTCACAGCCTTTTTGCCAAGATGATCTGTCACAATATGTAGCCCAGGCTTGGGAAACAGTAGCTTCACCATTGTAGCTTGGATCTTCAATGGTTCCCAGATACATGTGAATTAGGGGCTTGGTTCCCAGGGTGGTGACGTTGGGAGGCACTGGGAACCTGAGGAAGTGGGACTCTATGAGTGTCATTGGTTCACTGGGAGTGCTTTTGATAGGAATGTGGTACCAAGCCCCATCCTCTTCCTTTCATTTGCTTCTCAGCTACAAGATGAGCAGCTTTGCCATCATGTGCTCCCACTATGATGTGTAGCTTCACCACAGGCCCAAATCAACAAAACCAATTGATCATGACTAGAACCTCCAGAACTGTGTGCCAGCATAAACCTTTTCTCTTTGTAAGCTGATTATCTCTGGTGTTTTGTTGTAGTAATAGAAAGCTGACTCACATATCTATGGAATGGTCACTCAGCAGGGAAACACCAGGATTCTGCTCCTCCAGGCTGCCCAGGCTGTGGCACATTGCCCTCTGACTCTAAGGTTCCTGGCTCAATAGCTGTGGTATCTCAGTAGCCACAGAAATTAAAGCAACTCAGAGAAAAAGACTGGGAAGCACAGCATAGACAGGGTCCTGAAAGTAGCCTCTGTCAACCAGAGAGGCCTCAGGATGAGAAGCTGCTCTGCTGCTGGGGGTTTTAGGGGGGCTCTAAATCACCTTGTACACACACACACACACACACCTCATACAACTCGTACTAGACACAGCACAGTTACTTCCTGACCACAGACTTGGGCAAGATAAGTTCCATTCTAATCTCCTAGCCTCTCGATAACCTCAAGCAGACCAGTGGAATTGTTATAAAGCGTGTAGGGTTTTAGGCTAGGGTAGGGGATACATTGCCAAAGGGTCCTGATTTCTTCCAGATTCCTTGCCTGGCTGCATTCCGCAGCAGTGCTTTCCTCTCCACAGTGGAGTAGGAGGTCTCCCAAATGCACACATGAGGCAAACTTGGAGCCTAAAAGAACCTCAGGAATCATCCTCCAGACCATTGCTCCTTGGCCTTTTTTTGCTCATAAGCTATGTATGGTATGAGCCATACTTTCTGCATTGCATCTGTTTTATCTCATACACATATGCAATGACACATAAGGAAAACAACAGTTTACAAAACAATCTTTAGCCTTAACAAAGTGTGACTAACCCTATGATATTCTATTTTATTCTGTGCTATTCTACTAAGGAAAAATATTCATCACAACACAGTTAATGCTTCATGACCTACTAATGGACTGTGACTGCATTTTGAAAACTACTCATTTAGACCAATGGTCTGCAAATTATGTAAACCAATGACCCCTTCTTATAAATGCTAAAATCCTTATCCTCCTTTTGTATTGCTTGGAATTTCAAAACAAACTATTCCAATGGAAACCAGTGAAAACAATGACTATTTGGCAATATGCTTTTTCAAAGTGCACATTATAACTCTTGCTCCTGGCTTGTTATCGTTATTGGATTAAAAATGCCTAGTAGATTAGTAGAACTCATGAGTGTCTGGGTGGGCCATGAAGGCATGACTTTGGGTTCTATTTGTGGTTCCTAGACAGTTCTTCTCTAGTGCTGTTTCTCTACTCTGCTAACTGGCTACTACGAACTAAGTAGCTTTGCTCCTCCAGGCCTTCCATCATGTAATTCCTGCCCAAGAACCAGCTGACCATGGACTGACTCCCTCAAAACACTGAGTTAAATTAAACTTTTCCCCTTTAAGTTGTGGATATCAGGTGTTGTGTTTCAATGATGGGAAAGCAGACTAATAAAACATATCATCTAACTTCGCCAAGATTTTGATACGGATCCTCTATGGAAAAAGAGATGGTCATCTTCCATTGATAAGTACTTGTCCAAGACAGTGATTTTCAAGAGATTCCACCAGTCCTCATCTGCAAAATAGGCTTGGGTAGCATAGGAGGAGTCCGAGGATACTCTTTCCTCACTTACTAGAGGGACTCTAGTTTGTACGGGGTTTTACATAAAAACCTTTTCAAAGGCAATGTCTGCAGCTAAAGAAAATTATTTCAATGCTATGAGCCAATGGATTTTTCTGTCTCCTTTCTTGAGTGAAAGTAAAGAGAAGCCATTCAACTACAAGGAAGGTAGAAGACTTGCAAAAACACACTGAGAGGGAATGTGGGGGCAGAATGAGAAGGAGGCAAGAAGGGAGGTGAGCCTTGGGCAGGACATTCCTGAAGAGCTTCAAATTCTATAAAAGGTCCAGCAATAAGGGCTCACACTGATTGATGGGAAAACCCAGTTCTGGTTCTTGGGTGAGATTTCTAGAAGACTTGGGTGGAAAAGCATCTTACCTACTGGGAGGGAGAAGCTCTACTTAACAACTACATGTGTCTTTGATTAATAAAAGATGTGGAATAAATTGATCCTCTCTGAACACAGGCAGTATGTTAGCAGAAGGGCATCTTTGCAGCCTGGGACGAGGAGGTGGGAGCCTTGGTGGTGAGAATGCAGGCGAGCCTGCGAGCCCGCAGCAGTGCCCACCATGTGTGCCCATGCAGAGGGAGGGCTCTTCTGGCTTGCCATACACACGCAGAAGCTCATGTCGAGGGCCAGAATTTGGGGCTCTATAGCAACCTCTACACCAGCCCCAGCCTGAGCCACCATGTGCTTCATGAGCAGAACTCTCAAAACCGTGGTTCTGGCTACAGGTGTCACCACTGTTTCTTCACAGAGCTCTTCCTTACCCAGAGCTAGATAGGAGAGGCAGGGTGACAGGGACTCTTCTCCCGGCTCCTAGAGAGATCCTCTGAACACAGATGAAGCCAGAGTGCTAGTGTGGTACCCAGATGGAAGCACAGAGAAGGAGGCCACCCCTTCTGGTAAAGCAAGCTCAGGCTGTAGTCCTTAAATGCCCAGGAGACACAGCTCCTGACGCAGACAGATGCCATCCTAAACCGGGGCTCTATCTTGTTTCCCAACTCTGGCTGCACATTAAAGTCAGCCAGGGAACAAAACAAACAGTGATTGATGCCCAGGCCCCCATGACCAGCTGAATCAAAATCTGTGGAGATGTGGCCCAGGTGGCCTTTTGCTGTGTTTTGCTTCACTTATCTCCCTCAGTGAATATGCAGCCACGATTTAGGTGCACTGGGTTAAAAACAATGGCTCCCCAACTTCGGAATGTGCCCGAATTGGAAAGCTTGTTAAAAGTAGAGATCATCCTGAGATGCTCCATCCCTGCAGCATGATTGTTACCAAGGCAGAAGCAATCAGCCCCTCCTTGATCAGCAGGCCTTCCTTCCTGTCCACTGGGAACATCTCAGACTTCAAACAATCAAACAATCCTTAGGTCACACCCGCCCCAATCCCAACATATACTGTATAATCTCTTGATAGATCATAAATGATACACTGGAAAAACATTTTGCTCCCTCTGAAGTAGCAATATGTTATCCTTTTTCCAGCAGACTTTTGGAAATTTAATAACTTATGACTTCAAGGTCTATTTTCCTCACCTGAGCATCATAAGGTTTTATCTTTCCTATTTTCCCTACCTGATCATCAACAGGCCTTTCTTCCCCATGGCAAATCACAGGGGCCTCTTGATTACCCTCTACAGACAGAGAAGTGTGTCTAGGCCCCAGACTGGTGAGTGTATCTTCTTCCTGCCCACCATGTGCTTCTTACAAACCACCCAGTCTTGCTTTGAGATCCAGTCTTTTCTCTGGGCCACAAGTCCCTCAGGTGTTTGTCACAAGCGTCCCCCAGAACACACTTTGAGAAACAGATAAAACAGTGTCCAGCCAGCTCTGCTGCAAGGACAGCTCTGTTGGGGCTGCAGTGGCGGAAGAGTTGCTGGGAAATAGAAGTGAGACCAAATTTGGCATTGGTCCTTGAAATAAAATGGACTTGAAAAAAAATTGGGGGTCGGTGGATCTCAGAGGCTCCTCACTATTCCACTTTCCTGAGTCATCTGTAGGCAAGATCCTCAGGACTTGCAGTTTTTTTCAAACAGGTCCCCAGTAATCCTGACCTCTCCTTTCCCATTAAGAGTATCTGGTTTAGCTGGACACAGTGGTGCATACCTGTAAATCCAGCACTCTGGGAGACTTGGGTAGGAGGAGCAGAATTTTAAGTCCTGCCTGGAGAACTTAGTGTGACACTATATCAAAATAAAAAGGGTTGGGGATGTAGCTCAGTGCAAAGGCTTCTGGTTCAATCCCCAGGACTGAGTGAGGGAGGGGAAAAAGGAGAAAGAAAGAGAGGGAAAGAAGGAAGGGAGGGAGGGAGAGAAGCAAGGAAGGAGGGAGGGATGCAAGTAGGCAAGCAAGCCAGTCTGACTTAGTAAACAGCAATTTCTGATGGGATATGGCAAATTCTGCAGGTGTTGGAGGGGAGGTGGCACAAACCACTGCAAGAGGGATACAAAGATGACACCAACAGACTCCATCTTCAGCTACCATATGCTCTAGTGTAAGTTGGACAGGGAAGCGGGTATGTTCTGGTGTGGCACCGCTGAACTGCACTGGCTGGGTGACAGATGTCATATGGACAGATGTCAGATCACCGCACCCAGGCTTGGTAAGGAAGGTGTGTCAGACACAACTGCTGCCTCTGGAGGAGAGGCCAGCAGAACACAGCACTCTGACCATGCCACAGTGAGTAAGCTAACTCTGAGGAACTTCTTTTTTGGGCCTGGTAGCCAAGAAAAGCTGTGTGAGCTGCTAGAAACACGAAGGAGGCGATCTGCTCTCCTAACTCTGTGAAGGTCTCAGATGGTGCAGAGCTAACGAATGCCCTCAGCCCTCAGCCACGGTCCCAGACTTTTCAGAGAATTCACAGAAGAGCAGATGAGAGGCACTGGGACAACTCTAACAGTCTTTCCCTCACTACAAGCAGCTCTGGTGCTCATGGCACAGGTGGGCCTTGCTGTATCGTCTATTCTTCCTCGGTAGCCCAGACATTTCCTCGGATACCCAAAGAAGGCCTAGGGAGGCTGGAGCACCAAGCCACAGGCAACAACTCACCAAGGCCAGGGACATACACAGTTGGTTACCAGGCCACACCAGCTCCACAGAGCCTTCTTTCCACTAGCTAAGAGCCAGTGCCCAGAGGCCACTTTGTGTGGGAGTTCAGCAAAGTGGCCCAGAGCATGGATTCAGCATTTAGCAGGCTGGGATTGAACTGAGGACTCTGAAAGTTCCTGAATCTGTCAGTATCTTGGTTCACCAAGCTGTAGAAAGAGGATAGAAAGAATACCTATCTCTCCAAGAGTTGGTGGAAAGCAAATGGTACTTTTCCTGAGACATTCTTAGCCATGCTTGGGCCATGCAAAGCAGCCAGTCAACACTAAGAGCAGGATTAACGCAAAGATCCTTGCTCCTGTGTGCAGCAGTAGTACAGTATGCCGGACCAATGAAGAGCAGCCCTTGCCTACCCTATACCCGCTGCAGACTTGGTCACCCAGTAATCTAAACTTTCAAAGCCTCAGCTTCTCCCTCCATGAAGTGGACGGGTTAATACTCTTGCCCTACTGGCCACAAAATATTTATGGGTGTGTGCTGAGCACTATCTTCATGCCAGTACATCTAGATGATCTCTCCTTGCCTGGTGCAAAAGTGGTCTGTCTAACTTTTTGCAGCACAACGAAGGTGACAGCGGGCCTTGCAGCAATGCGACTGCCCCCAGGATCTTGATCTGCAGACAGAGGGACTCACAGCTCTGCTGCAAGCTCAGCTGAGTGAAACAGCAGTGTTGAGAAGGATCCTCTATGCGGAGCCTACTGCTGCCCACCCTGAAATTTGTTGCCATGGCAGTTTCTTTCAGAGGGACCAAAACAGTATGATGGAGCAGAGTTGAGCTGAAGGCTCCTTTCCTCTGGAGAGTGGTTCTTGGTTCTCTGGCCCCTGACTCCCTGCATCTCTAGACTCTGTCACCACACTGGCCCTATCTCTGTGACTTGTTTTAAGTTGGACACATAAGAGCCAAGTGAGGATCCTCAGATAGACTGAGAGCTCTCTGAGGGCAAGGACTGTGCCTTGGTTGACTTTGGATCCCCCACCAACAGCTCAGTACTGGCTACAGAGCTGATCAGACTTACTGATGTCCACCGTGATGACGTCTATAAAGGTTACAGAACAGGACTTAGCAGCATATTGTCCTAGTTTGTTGTTATAACTGAATGCAATGGACTGGGTAATTTATGAAGAAAGGACATTTATTTAGTTCATGATTCTGGAGGCTGGGAGGTTCAGGAGCATGACACTGGCATCTGGTAAGAGTTTTCTCACTGGTAAGAACTCTGCAGAATCCTGAAATAGCACAGGACATTCTACGGTGAGGGAGCTTTGGAAAGATTGCCAAAGTGGCTTTTGTAATAACCCACTGTTCTGATAATTAACCTCCTCCCTCTATAATCCACTAACCCATTAATCTACAAATGGATCGATCCATTCATAAGAACAGAGCCCTCATGACCCTGTTATGTCCCAATGGTCCCACTTCTCAGTATTGTTGCACTGAGATCAAGTTTCTAACAAGCAAATCTCAGAAGGAAGCATTCAGACCTAGCAGATACTAAGCAAGAAAACAGGGTCTTGGAGAGGGTAAATATCTTACATAGGGAAACCCAGAAGGAGAAAAGGCAGACAGGGTCTGAACTCGGGAGCACCCTTCTCATGGTGCCTCCTGAGCAGAGCACACATTGATCCCTTTGGTTCCTTGCCTGCTCTGGCTCTAACTGGATGTCTGACAAACAAGAGAGTTTTGTAGCTTGGCTCTCTCCCTCAACAGCAGTGCTGTCTAGCCCATGAAGGCCAAGCAAAGAGATGGCCCTCAAGTGAAGGGGACGCGGCCGAGCCATTAGGAGAACAACAGCAGCCTCAGCAGAAAGCCACTTACAGGAAGCAATTTGGGCTTTATTTAGGGTTTGCCTGCAAGATAAGTAGGCTTCTCTGATGTGTGCAGCCAGAAAAGAATGGGTGATCTATCTCACATTAGAACAACTGATTGATAACGGCCAATTCCAATGGGAGGACAGGGCTCTACCATCTGGATGCTGGCCATGTTTCCCGCTACTCTTCACTGCCTGGCTGGGCAGAAGGAGGGGTCTCAGGGCCCTGTGCCAATGCTTGGCTGTCAGCCTTCCTGGCTCAGAGCAGACCAGGGCTGGAAGGAGAAGAGGGGTCACGTGGGGAGAAGGGCATGTCATAGGCAGTCTGTCCTCAACCCCACTGCCTTTCTCTCTGGTCTGAAGTATTTCTCTTCTCCTCCCATAAATTAAATTGTAGTCAATTTAAGATGGTCAGATTCAAAGAGAGGGAGGGCAGAGAATACACTGACTGTTAGCAGTTATCCCTGGATTGTACAATTGTACAATTAAATTGAATATGCTGAGCAGAGCAAAGGTACAAACTCTTACACATCAAGCTTAGTCTGAGTGAGGAAACTACGGATTATAATGTATACTATGCTATATTTTCATCTTCACAATGCCATTTTATCTGCAGAATAATACACAGGGGTCAGTAGTACTATTCCCATTTTTTATACAAGGAAACAGACACTCGAAGGAGTACCTTAGGAAAGATAATTAATAAATAGGAAGCAAAAGTACCATCCATGTCACCCAATTCTGCTCAATACCCCACTTAAAAGCCCCAAACACACCTCATCCCAACAAAGACATTCTCAACCATCTCAGGTACACAGAGGCCCAGCAAAGCCTTGGAACCAAACAGAACATTATTATATTGAACAAAATTAAATAGAACTCAATAGGGTTACTGTCACTTATTTGACTACCTCAGTACAAAAATACTCTGAGGCAAGAGCTCTGGATGAGTGAAAATGTATTTATTGAGCAATCAAAGGAAAGTGCTCTGGGCCCAGAATATGCTCTGGCATATAAGTTATTTTATAAATACAAACCCAGTCTTATTCAAACATTCGAAATGAAAGATTTGCCTTTCTATGGAGAATCTGCATTTCAACATAAAAGTTATTCACTGGAGAGGCAACATCTGATTAATGCTGTGTAGTTAGCATTCGAAAGCCTGAGAATCAGAGGGCTCATTTCAGGTGTACAGGGAGCACATGTGCACAGACCTGCAGGGTGAAGTATGATGGGAACCTTGCTTTTGGTATCCTGAATATCTTCTCTGAAGTCAGTCCTGAGAGACAGCACAAGAAGGGCTGTCTTTGCAAAACCAAACATATGTGCATGTGTAAAGGGCTGGAGAAGCAAGTTCACTGCCAGGTCAGAAAATGTGTTATGCTAATGAGCATAACCTCCCTGCCCAGCACCGGGCCAGGAGCAATGTCTACCTCATGGAATTACCTTTTAGTGGTAGAGACAGACACTGGGTAAAATAAACCAAGATCCAAGGTTCTTGCAACACTCTTGTTGGCAAACACTGCATTAGATGGTATGGTGAGCACAGATCACACTAAGGACACATGTGAACTGGTATCTGAACATGAAAAGAAGCCAGCCATGGGACAAGGAGATGCCAAAGGTAAGAGTCTTAAGGTCGGAATCTATTCAGGGGGATCAAAGAACTAAAATGACACCAGCATGGCAGACTGAGAGTGGTAAAGACAGGTGAGGTAGGAGGCTGGGAGAAGATCAGTTGAGGCCTTGTGATCCTTGGTTAGGAGTGTGCATCTTGAACTGACAGCAAGGGAAAACTTGGTAGGGCTTTAAACACAGGAGCAACAGGATCTGATTAACATATTTAAGGGTTCTTCCTGGTGGATGAGTGGCTAGAAAGAAGGCCAGCCAGGAGCTAAAACATAGTCCAAGAGAGAAATGGCTTGGACATAGCTGGTAGTATTAGAGGCAGAGAGACATAGCTGAATATAAGAGATATTTTGGAAGTAGAAATACTAGACTTTAAAGTAAAGGTGTATTCATTCATTCATTCATTCATTCAACAAACACTGAATATTAATGAACGTGAAGTCCAAGGATTTAATTTTCATTATATCAGTCATGAGTTTAAGAATTACAGAGGCTCCCAAGCATGGGAAGAGTTGCTAGGCAGAAGCAAGATTTCAGAGTCTCCAATGTACCACAAGTTAGATGGTCTGTATGTATGTTTCCAAATGTCTCATACATCGTATACTCCATAGCTACCTGCAATGCCCTGCCTTTTCCTGGAATCAGAATCTAGCTAGGTGTAAAAGTGGCCAGCTAAACCAGGCGTGGTGGTGAATGCCTAGAATCCCCGCACTCAGGAGGCTGAGGCAGGAGGATCGTTGCAAGTTCGAGGCCAGCCTGGGCTACAAAGTGAGATCAAGGGCAGCCTGAATTGCATAATTTTGAGACCCTGTCTCAAAAATGCACACATAAAAAAGTGAGCAGTTAACCTGGGCACAATGCCCCCCTGCCCAGACTGCCCACCAAGCACACAGGAGATCTTTTGGGGAAATATACAAACATGTATTATAAATAAACAGAGAGGGGTTGCTGAATACTGTGTCAGTTTCAGCACGTAGATTTTAAATTGTTCTCATTTCCATTTTATCACAACAAAGAGAATAACAAAACAAGATTCCCTTTTTCTTTCTCTTCTAATTCTACTTTATGTCATTTCCCTCATGCTTTCTACCTGCATAATACAGCTTGTTACCATACTACAGTCACTGCATCTTAAATAGCTTCTAATTATCATATTCCTAGAGCCTGTTAACATCCACTTTCCATGGTGATATCCTTCTCCATCTCCACATGAGTCATTTATTTCATTTTTTTTTTTATGAACATTACAGGTAGGTGCTCGGTGGAAAACAATCATTAATCTCATTAAGACAGCAGGGTGAAAAACTAAGAGCGTGCCTCCTGACATCTGAAGAGGTTAAAGTTATGGCTCTTGAGACCCCAAATTGAGTTTTGTTCCTTTTAGTCATAATGAATGTTAAAATTCAAAAGCCGCCCTTAAAACAAAACCTTCAAAACTTGGCCAGCGGCTGCCAGATCTTATTGCTTAACGGCACTCAGCAATGCTGTTAGGCAGCCCAGAGAGGAGCTATACGGACAGGGGCACCTGCTCAGCTTTTATCTAATACATTTTCAGAAGATGCTCAGCCCAAATGTCCTGGTCACAACTCACTTCTACAGGGGACCACAAGTCACACAGGTCCCTAGGGGCCTTCTGGATCACTAAGCCACCATATACATTCGCCACAACCCTGGCATGTAGACGCCATAGAATTCCAAACCATGCAATTCCCAGTGCTACTGTCTGTACAGGGGGACACAGTGAGTCCCAGTGGGAAGCTAGGGGAGCCATAGTCTTCAGGACTCAACTCACTCTGTAAGCTCAAGACTTCCTTTCTTACAAGGCAAGATAGATTTAGCTGTCAGAAGTAAAAGAGTGTGAAAGTGCTCTTCTCTGGTAAGCCTTCCCTTCTTGTCCCTGGAGACAGTGATCTTTCAAAGCATTAATTCAAGAATCATGTTTTCCCTTCCTATCTGCCAGCCAAGTTCATGGAGCCCAAAAATCAATTCACTCAGGCCTTCCCCAAACCAACTTCTAACTGTAGCCCAGTGCCAAGGTTCTCATGAGCAGCAGTGGAACTGGGGCACATCCAGATATCAACGAAAGCATAAGGAAGTGACCCCTGCTAGTCACGGCCCCCTGGGCTTCTGGACTCTTACTCTCACAGCAGCTGACTTATTAGGGCCTGAACTGTCCCGATCAGACACACACAGAAATGCAGTCTATACACTTAGGCTTTTTTCTCCTGTCGTTATTCAGGAATACTCAGAGCCAGAGAACATGATTCTTCTTGTGTGCATATAGCTAATTGGACACATTCAGGAGGAAGAAATGGTTCCAATAGCCTATAAAATTAAAGACAGTAAATAAGCAAATAAATGTGTTTCCTCTGACTCTAGAGGTGCTTTCTTTATTGGCTCATAAAGCATTGCCTGCACTCTTGCTCTGCTATCGACAGCTCTAGTGACAAGGCTGAGCTATCAGCTCACTAATTGGAATGTCCTCTTCTTGGGAACCTCCTTTCAGAAGGAATCAGATGTCTGGCCCCCACTGCCTCTTTGCAGGAGACATCTCTTACTGGTGCTCAGATATTGAAGACAGCTATTTTAGGGTGACTTGGCCTTGATGTGACAGAGTAAGGTGGGGCAGATTCCTGCAGATGCCCAGGTAACAAGAAGGCTAAGCTGGAAATTTTCTCTAAGGCACCAACATACAATGAAGACCAGATGCCTAAGTGAGCTCTTAGACAAATCAGTGCGTGAAAGTTCAAAGTAATGACTGAAAATGGATAAAGGACTGAGTTGCTGATGATTAAGGAAAAGATCTAGGAAGAGGATTTCTGAGTTAGGATCCTCTCCCCCACTCTGAGGGAAACATTGAATGACCTATTTCCTACCCCAAGCATAGGGGAAGAGGCTTTAATGCAAGGATCTTGAGAGTTGATGTGTTTTACAAAGATGGGGGCACAAACGTCTGGATCTAACACATGGCTGAGAAGTCCTGAAGCCCCCCTAATGGCAGAACTGAAGTGGGAAAGACAGAAACCCATGGAGAAACATCAGCCTATAGTCCTTTTAATAGGCCACCCTGCCCAAGAAAGCAGCCTACCTGGCAAGGATTCATTCCTTCGACAAGCCACTGTGAGGTACCACCACAGGGGCAGAAACTATGGCAGAGGTAGAGAAAACCAAGGCTCCGCCTCTACCAAGGAAGCTACAGCCAAACTGACCCAGCATGGACTTCTCCAGAGAGATGGCATAAGTGTAACAAAAGAGTCGTCTTAAACATCTGTCAGGTTCAGAGAGTGCAGAGCAATTTGAGGATCAAATAGTCAGGTAAGAGCCCTGCTTCCTTCCACACCTACCCCCTTCCTCCTTTCTAAAATGGTGATTGATGGAGCTGGTAGTCAAGGAGAAAGAGCAAGGAAAGAGGAGCAGACCTCATTCCCCCAGTGACCTGTGGGTCCTCTAGAGAAGCTAAGCCCAAATCATGCTTGAAGTTTTGTTGAACATACAGTCTGACCCTCTAATGATGGAGGCAAAATGTGTTGGGGTCTGCATCCATCCTATGGTTTATTCTTGACATTAATGGAAAACAAAACCATGGTCCTGTCTGACTTTCATCTCATAGCAAAGAAAACTTACTTCTATCGAGAACATTTAAGAGAACAATGATATAAGAAATAGAGATGCTTCTGTAATGACACCCAGGAGTGTTGTTTATTCAAAGTACCAGACACAACGAGTCGGATCAGCAGGAAAGGGTTCATTTAATGGTCCATGGCTAATTTTTTCAAAAGTCCCACAATTAGGAACTAATCCCTTTGGGATATCATGCTTATCTGAGATCAAAAGCTTTCATCCCATTGGGACTTGATATTTTCCTGACTGCGGAAGGAGAGGATTTATGCACTGGGCAAAATAAGTCTATATTTGGGGGTGTTTGTCTAGATATGCAAAGATCATGTAAGGATTTAAAGAAGATCCTAAAAGCTTCCCAAAAGAATAAAAACAGGTCATTTACAAGGAGCAAAAATTGGATGACATTGGGTCACAAAAGCAATAGTGGGAACCAGAAGACAGTGAGTCAGGACTCTCAAAATTAGAAGGAAAATTCATTTTCAACCTTGAGTTCTAAAGCCAGCTAATCTGTCAATCAACTGTGAGTGTAGAATAAAGACATTTCCAGACATTGAAAGGCATATTTACTTTCCATGGCCTCTTTCTTGGAAAATTACTGTAAGATATGCTCCTATAAAAAAAATTACTGGAAGATATGCTCAAAAAAAAAAAAAAAAGAATAAACCAAGCAAGAGGAAGAAGTGCAATGAAAGGGGGAGCTCTAGGCCACAAGCAAGGATAAGGGGCTCCCCGTGATGACAGCATCCTAAACCTGGATTGGTAGCACCAGAGCAGGCCTAGAGCAACACCCCAGAAGAGCAGCAGGATCGAGCGCTCCAGGAAACAAACTGAAGCTGATGGATTATATGATCCAGCCAAACTTGGAAAGTAACATCAGTGTTATAAAGCAGACTGCAGGGAGCACAGAGGGGACACAGAAGGCTAAATGCTTATTTTATATCTTTATTTTTTAAATAAAAAGAGCAAATGTTAATGTTAGTGTGTCTAAGGTTTGCCTATCTGCCCTCATCTCTGTTCTTTGCTCTTCTCTGACCTGTGTGTGCCATGGGGGTGACAGGGAGCTGGGAGAGGGGATTGACTTCTGCAGGCTGCACTCTCCACTGGCTTCTAGCTGAACTTGGCCTACAGGAAGTACTGGAGGGAGACAGCCAATAGGAGGAAGAGACAAGATAACCGCTCTCCCTGTCACTCACTCCTACAAGGTGCCATCTCCTCTTGGCTTGGACTCTTCCAAGAAAGACCTACCGAGGTCCCCTTCTGCTGGATGGCATTGCGTCTTGGGCTCTGGGAAAACCACCCATGCTCTTGGCTGTCCAGGCTTAGTCATTTGTAAGAGCTTCTGCTGTCATTAATTCTGATTGCCTCAATTTCCCCTGTTTTACTTTCCAACTCTTCCATTATCTCTGTAACCAACTTCTTAAATTCATTCCCTTTTGCTTAAGATATTTAATAATATCTTTTTTCCTAATGAAACACTGATCCAACCAGGAAAAACAAAATTTTATATCATGAATGTCTTAACAGGGAGTGATATTTTTACGGTACATAATGTCAATATTTTCTATGATTTCCACTTATGGTGTGAAGCCTACAGGAGAGGAGGGGTGTATTCAGAACAGGAGAGTCCGAGAAAGTCAAATCCTCACCAATGACAATAGGAACCAATACATAACACCCAACACTGGTGGATCAGGAAATAGTGGCTCAGACATAGTAGTAATATGGTCCAAATATAAAGGAAAACAACAATAACAAAAAATGCAACTCCTTTTGGTGTCTGGGCTTGGATGATGACTGTGGTGGAACCAAGAATTGTTTTATTTCATTATAGGAACTATTTGAGGTTTCTAACTATGTAAAAGATCACTTTGATAGAATTCAAAAACAATTTTAAGAATAATGATTCATTCTAGTGGTTTTCTGGGGGATGACATTAAACTTGCTCTCATATAAATGACCTCTGCCCTGTATTAAAGTTTGAGACACTGATATATCCATGGCCTTGGGCCCAAGTCCTACTCCCCACCACACTCTGAAGCCTGAGGCCAGTGGACCGATGTTTTCTGTAAATCCACCTTTTGGAAGTATCACCTAGTGGGACACTGTCCAGAATGCAAAATCATTTAAAATAACTGTGTTCATAGGAAGCTTTCTCAATTGAAATGGCATTGCAGACAAGCACAGGCATGAGGGAAAAGAAAAAGATGGTGAAGAGGGCAGAACCAAGCTGCCATCTCCCAACCCTCCTAAGGAGGTTGGAGAAGAGAAAAGGGACACAGGAAAATCTGTATCTTAAATTGTCAGATCTAAGTGGCCGTGGCGGCAGTACTGCTCTTTGACACCCTTCCTACCTTGGGCTTCAACTTGGTTTTATTCACTGACCTCTGGGTTGATGAAGGGATGATCTCAATCTTTCTCCCTCTCTCTCTGTCCCTCTCCCTTCCCCCAATGTGTGTGTGTGTGTGTGTGTGTGTGTGTGTGCGCGCGCGCGCGCACGCGCACCCTCACACCTGTGTGAACAACCCACCCTCAGTCTCTATTATTTGTTCTTTTTTCGCATCTCACCCCAGGCTCTAGTCCACACCTCTGCTCACTGTCGGGGCTGTTCCTCTCCAGTCAGCTTAGTTTATCCATGTTCCACAGGTCTAATGCCCTAAATTAGTTCCGGATGATGGTTTCTCTCATTTCACTTGCTGTCTTCTGAGTTGCAATTGTCTATGAAGCACATCATAATTGATTGCACATTCTGCTTCTAGACCGGTCAGAAGAGAAACTGAGCAGTCTCCAGCCAACCACCTGGCCCCGGCTCTAGTTTCATAGCCCGACTCTAACAAATGTGACACCATTCCTGTGGGGCCGCTGTCAGCAGAAGAGTGAGATTAGGAGGAGTTTCAGCCCTCTGGACTCTTCTCCGATTCTCCCTGTGCATCCTCTCTCCCCTGTATCAGCATTTCCCACAGTGCATTCTGCAGACCTCAGTGTTGTGCAGAGTTATTAAGTGCTGTGAGTTGGAAGTGTCCATGGTCAAACAACCTTGGGAAGTGCTGGTTAATCTTGGGTAAGTGAAAGGGCTTGTTGACTCAGGATTCTCAGGCCTTTGATGCACACTGATCTCCAACCTCCAAAAGTGAAATGTAATTGCAGCTTTGGACAGATACATGTGACCTGGAGCCTTCTTTTATGGGACATTTTCCAGGGCCACAGTTCCAGAGAATATGCTCTGAGAAATACTGTCATCCATAATCTTCTCCAAGCTCCTTAGCACTGCCCTTCTGCTCTGATGGAATTTTTTTTACTTTCTCCCAGAGGGCTATCCCACTGGGAACCTGGAAAGAGGCTCAGCAAAGGTCTGGATCATCAAGCACATCCCAAAGGAGTGGGGAGAATGAGCTCAAGACCAAGAGAACAATTGAGCTACCCAACAGGCTCCTTTGCCCTGCCAGGTGATCCTCCCCCAAGTTCCCATAGGCAGATATATCTTGGGCCACCTGGGTCCTTGTTACAGCATAGCACAAGCATCTCTCGGTAGGCCACATGTGCCCACACCTCCGTACACTTGCCCATGCTATTGTCCCTTTCCAAAACATGGATCCCTCCTCCTTGATGGTCTTAGTTGAAGTTTCCTCAGAAGCCAATTCTGGGATGAGCATTTGAATGCAATAAGGATATGAAGAATACCAGGTAAGGGAGAAAAAACGAGAAAAGAAAGGGAAAGCAGCCACTAAAGGGTGCTTTATGCAGCCAGTGAGGGGAATGCTAAGCTGAATCCTAAACTCAGGGCTCCCTTATGGGTGAGGGCATTAAGGTATTTAGACACTACTTCTTGCTTGTCATTGGTTGTTGGTTGCTGCGGGGGTCAGGGGTATTAATTTCCTAGCACTCTGGCCTGCAGCAGCAGAGTGGACTCCAGTGGGACAAGAAAGCATCTAGTAAAAGAGGACAGGTGGGACCCAACCACCCTCTGCCAGCTATGCAGCTTCATGGGATAGGGGCATCTGTGCCAGACATTCAGCTCTGTCCAGGGTCATGCTTTCCACCTTGCTGGCAGGGCCCAGTCCTTAGGGTGCTGTGTCTCAGCTCACTGTGTGCTGGAGCCAGAGGGCAAGGCAATGAAAGACCCTGGGAAGAAGGCTTAGCTTGGACTGCTCTGCAGTGAGGGAAAACGCAGGGGCTGGAGAGTGAGAGACAACATCCTGGTGCCACTGAAAGAAGGGTGGGACCCAGGCTTTTACGATCAATAACACAGAAGCCACAGGGAAAGTCACACCAGCCTGGAGTCCCATTGACTGAATACTCTGCCTTCCTTTTGCAGGTTTTTGCCCCGTCCTAGTGAGGCTGTCAATGTAAATGTTATTAAGGAGGATAAAAACAAACCAGTGTCCCAGGCACACTACATGATGAGCCTGCACACTGACCAAAATACCAGTCCTTCAGCTAATGTCAGACCTATCTGCAGGGAAGATGACGATAAAACCTTCCAAGGCCAGATGCATAGGAC
>PVJX010001374.1:0-54012 GCA_004027295.1 Dolichotis patagonum
AAAAAAAAAAAAAAAAAAAAAAAAAAAAAGAAATAATCTCTCAGATAACTACTGAGATGCTGTCCAAAACAAAGATCATACTTAGTGACACTAGAGCAGATACAGACCAAAAAAAGTAGATAAGCTTAAGAAAATTATGCAAGCCGCTCAACATAGGAAAGTAATGGAATCTATAAACCAGATTCAAGCAGATATCTAGGAGAGTAAAAACTCTATTGAAAGTATTTAAAGCAGATTAGGCCAATGTGAGGTCAGATATTGAAGACAGGTTTGCATTTAGTGACCAAGAAGAGAAATATTTCTCAGAAATACCAAGGGACGATGAAAAAAAATCAATCCAGCAGCTGCTGGATGAGACAAAGAAGAATAACTTAAGAATGACTGGAGTTAATGAAAAAGCAGGAGATACCACAAATGATGTTTAAAAAATGTTCACAGACATCATGGCAGAAAACTTTTCTGGTAGAGAAAAAGAATTTGACATACAAATAAGTGAGGCATATAGAACTCCATTTATTCATGACCAAAACAAAAACAAAAACAAAAACCTACAGCCAGCCATATCATAGTCAAGATTCCAGAAATTCAACACAAGAATAGAATTTTTTTTCTTTTTGGTACCGGGGATTGAATTCATGACCTCACGCTTGCCAGGCAGGCACTTAAGCCACTGAGCTAAATCCCCAGCCCAAGAATAGAATATTAAAAGCTGTTAGAGAAAAGAAAGAAGTCATGTATAAAGGAAAGCCCATGAGAATTACAGCTGACTTCTCCATACAAACACTCAAGGCAAGGAGAGCTTGGAGTGAAGTATTCCAAGCCTAAAGGAAAACAACTTTCAACCTAGATTGATGTATTCTGCAAAACTATCTTTCAAAATTAATAGAAAAATAAGATACTTCCATGACAAAGAACATCTGAGGAAAATTATAACCACCAATCAGCACTCTAAAATGTTTTCAAGAACATTCTAGAAAGAGATAATAAGGACTACAGCTCCCTGAACCTCAACAGAAGGAATCCACCAGGCAAGGAAATAATTGAGAGAGAGGGAGGAAGGAGAAGCCAACAACAGGAAAATAACATGACAAGGGTAAGTCAATACACTTCAGTTATAGCCATGAATACTAATGGTCTCAATTCACCAATCAAAACACACAGACTGCCAGAATGGATCCAGAAGCAAGATCCAACAATATGCTACATAAAAGAAACATATTTAATTTGAAATGAAATTTATAGACTGAAAGTCAAAGGATGGAAAACAATACTTCATGTGACAAGAACCAAGAATATACATTCTCAGCTGCACATGAGACATTCTCCAAAATAGACCACACACTGGCTCATACAACATGCTTCGGTAAATGCAAAGGAATTGAAATTATCCCATGCATACTATTAGAACACAGTGCAATGAAATTAGAAATCCAAGGCAAAAGAAGCCACAAGAACTTCATAAACACATGGAAATTAAATAGTACCCTATTAAACAACCAATGGGTCACAGATGGAATGAAAGAAAAAATTGGACAGTTTTTACAGTTGAATAATAATGACAATCCAACATACATGGAACTTATAGGACATAATGAAAGCAGTCTTAGGAGGGAAATTTATAGCAGTAAATATCCATAGCAAAAAAAAAATATATATATATATATATATACCAAACGAATATAAACAACTTAGTGGTGAACCTCAAACTTCTAGAAAAAGAAGAACAGGCTAAGCCAAAATCTTGTACAAGGGAGGAAATTATAAAGATCAGAGAAGAAATTAATGCACTGGAGACCTAAAAAGCAATACAAAGAATCAATGAATCAAAGAGTTCGTTCTTTGAAAGATTAAATAAAATTGACAAACCCTTAGCCAGCCTTATTCAAAAAATTAAAAAAAGGAAAAAAGAAAGACTCAAATCCATGCAATTAGGAATAAAATGGGTAAAATTACAACAGACCCTGCAGAAATCCAGAAGATCATCTATACCTACTTTGAAAACTTGTATTCTATGTTTTTTTTCTTTTTTTCTTTGGTACCAGTGATCAAACTCACAACCTCGCGCTTGTCAGACAGGTGCTTATGCCACTGAGCTAAATCCCTGGCCCGAAAACTTGTATTCTAATAAGTTGGAAAATACAGAAGAAATGGGCAGATTCCTAGATATTTATGAATTACCAAAGCTGAATGAAGAATATATAAAAATCCTAAATAAACCAATATCAATTTAAGAAATCAAAGATATAATTAAAAACCTATCAACAAAGAAAAGCCCAGGTCCTGACGGATTCACTGCTGAATTCTACAAGAAATTTAGAGAAGACCTAGCACCACTGTTTCTCAAGCTGTTTAATGAAATTGAAAGAGAAGCAATACTCCCACATTCACTCTTGGAAGCAAGCATTACCCTGATACCAAAACCACAGAAGGACCTAACTAAAAAAGAGAATTACAGGTCAATTTCCCTAATGAACATAGATGAAAAAAACCCTCAATAGGATACTGGCAAACAGAATGCAGCAAATCATCAAGAAGATTATACTCCATGATCAAATGGGATTCATCCCAGTGATGCAGGAATGGGTCAACCTAGGTAAATCAATAAATGTAATATATCATATCAAAAGCGCTAAGGACAAAAATCATATGATCATCTCAATAGATACAAAAAAAGCTTCTGACAAAGTCCAGCACCCATTCATGATAAAAGCCCTATAGGAAATTGGAACAGATAGTCTTTATCTCAATCTGATAAAAGCCATCTAAGACAAAACCAATAGCCAATATTATACTAAATGGACAAAAATGGAAAAGTATCTCTCTAAAATCAGGAACAAGGATGTCCACTGTCTCCACTCTTATTCAACATAGTCCTGAAACTTTAACTGGAGCATTTAGATAAGAAAAAGAAATAAAAGGAATAAAGATAGGAAAGGAAGAAGTTAAACTAACATTATTTGCAGATGACATGATACTCCACATAGAGGACCTCAAAGACTCCACTAGAAACCTGGGAGATTTAATAAGCAAATTCAGTAGTGTAATTGGATAGAAAGTCAATACTCAAAAATCAATAGCCTTCCTGTACACAGATAACAAACTGAGAGAGAATCAGGGAAACAACACCTTTCATAATAGCATCCCAAAAAAAAGAAAGACCTAGGAATCAATCTAACAAATGATGTAGAAGACCTATACACTGGAAACTACAGTACCCTGAAAAAGGAGATGGAAAAGGATTTAGAAAATGGAGAGATATCTCATGCACTTGGGGAAGAAGACATAATATAGTGAAAATGGCCACACTTCCAAAACTGTTATACAGATTCAATGCAATCCCAATCAAAATCCCAATAGTATATTTCACAGAATTAGAGAAAATCATCCTAAAACTAATCTGGAACCAGAAGAGAACTATAATAGCAAAGGCAGTCCTGGGCAACAAAGACAAGGCAAATGACATCCAATCCCTGACTTAAAAATATACTATAAAGCTACTGTGATAAAAACAGGATGGTAATGGCAAAAAAGCAGACCCCAAGATCAATGGAACAGCTAAGAAGATGCAAAAATGACTCCAGACACACTAAGCCACCTTATCGTTGACAAAGGTGCCAAATACATTCACTGGAACAAAGACAGCCTCTTTAACATGTAGTGCTAGAAAAATTGGCTCTGCACATGTCAAAGATTAAAGGTGGACCCATATCGTTCACCACACATTAAACAAAATTCAAAATGGATCAACGATCTACATATTAAAACAAAAACACTGTATCTGCTGCAAGGCAGAGTAGGTAAAATTCTTAATGACACTAGTGTAGGTAAAGATTTTATGAATAAAACTGCACAGGAACTATCATAAAGAATCAACTACTGTTGATCATCCTATTCAAAAGCCATTGCACAGCAAGAAAAACCACCAACAGAGTGAAGAGACAGCCCACTATGTGGGAGAAAATATATGAAGAACATATAAAGAACATATAAAGAATTTTAAAAAAATCAATCCTCCCAGATTTAAAGACTCAATCCAAAAATGGGCACCTGAGATGAACACACATTTCTTAAAGGAAGAAATACAAACGGCAGATAAATATGTGGAAAAATGTTCAACAGCACTGGTCATTTGAGAGATACAAATTAAAACAACACTGAGATTATACCTCACTCCAGAAAGAATGGCTGTCATCAAGAAATCAACCAATAACAAATGCTGGAGGGGCTATGGGGAAAAAAGAACCCCTAATTGTTGGTGGGAGTGCAGACTGGTGCAACCACTGTGGAAATCAGTGTGGAGATTCCTCAAAAAACTAGGATTGGAGGTCCCATTTGACATAGCTCTTCCCATTCTGGGTATTTTCTCAGAAGAATTAAAAACATCGTATCACAGTAATATGTGCACCCACATTTATAGTAGCATAATTTGTAATAGCTAGACTGTGGGAACAACCTAAATACCCATCATCTTGAGAATAAATAAAAAAGATGTGGTATTTTTATACAATGGAGTACTACTTAGCCATAAAGAAGGATAAACTTGAAACTTGGTAGGTAAATGGATGCAACTTGAGATCATACTCATACGTGAAATAAACCAGTCATGCATGTGTAAACATCATATTGTCTCACTAGTGTGAGAAGCTGAAAGAAACAATATATGTATATGTTATACACACACGATGATATATATATATATATATATACACATATATATATACCATTGTTACCCTTAATTATTGTTTTGAAATTCTGTTTTATTTTTCCTCTTTAAAATAAAATATATTTGAAAAAAATAAAAAAATTTAAAGAATTTAACATAAGCATCACCAACTTCAATTTATAAATGAGTATGAACAAGTCTTATTGTCATCTGAACTTGAAAGTTCATTTCACGTCCAATTAAAGCAATAAAATACTATAACAGAGTATTTCAAGTGATAGAGACTCATTCTCTTCTTTTATCTTACATCAGAGGTAAAATATGGTCCAGAAAGATCACAGGAGTTCTGTCGAGCTGTAAATGCTGAGCTCTCTGGACACTGGGTTTGGCAGGCCTGACTTCTAGCACTGTCCACAGACCCATAGGAAGCAGAGTTGGATCCTCTCGCTAGACACCAAGACAGATTTGGCCTTCAAGGGTCACAGAAGGAAGCCTGTGGTTGTATCATTATTATGGTAAAAAGATGCCAGGAACTAAGAGGGTGTGTCTTGAATTCTTAAGCACACATTTCTCTGACATTATGTTCATGCCACACGGGATTTTCTTTGGTATCACAGGAACTGATTCAAGGAAGGAAACATGTTCCTATGTAAAGAGGTTCAAATCTGGACTTGATACATCCAAAAGCAGCTGGTCAAGTGGGACTAGTTTGTGTAATGTACCACATCCATCCCTGACCCTGCTCTGATGGGTGGAGGAACACATGTGAAAAATCAACATGCTCTTTCTTCAGAGGATGGTCAAATTAGTTCTGATTATGACAGCATTCTTACTATTTCTCTAAAGTCCTCTTCAGTGAAGAATGGGGAAAGACAAGAAACATGTTAGACAGGATTTCAGATGAGTTGAAAAGTGTAACAGAAAGGAAGTAGACTACCCTGCTCACTCTTTTCTTTTGAACTCAAATTCAGTCTAGTTTGAGCTAATCTTTGTAACATGCTCAGTATGATGGAGGGGAGCTGGAACTTCATATAATAACTCCAGGGCTGTCAAGGCATAACTGGGAATGTGTCAGCTTGGAATTTTGTATTTTTAATGCAAACGTATCTAAGTATTATACTATATATAAACACAGAGTGACTCATTTATGAAATATTGTTGGAAAATTAAGGTATCTTTAACCTGCAGAAATTAGCTTATAGGCTGAAATAATTCCAGAAATGGGGAGCTGTAAGACAGAGACTTTAGAAAGAATTTGGTTTGAAGAGTTTGATAGCAGCCAGGTTAAATACATAAAAAATTTAAAAATTATCCTAGCTCTCTGGGAACCAACTGGATTTCCATTTGAAGATCTACTTCAAATATTATAACCCTTGGCAGATTTTGGATAATAATAGTGATAAGAGCTAACATTGATTAATTAAGATCTTACTGGGTGCCAAACACTGTTTCAAGGCATGTAATCCTCTTATCAACCCTATTAGGTAAATATTATCCCCATTTGACCAATGAGGAAACTAGCATAGGTCAAACAAGTCTCCTGATGAATACAGGGGAGAAACTGGCTGCCCATGCCTACAACTTTTATCTATAGAAGCCTGAGAACTAGTGGTCCCTCTCCCGTTGACTTGTCAGAAATTCTCATACGTTTAGACTAAACCCTGCCTTCATAGTGTCTACCTGTTCAGGATGCACACATATACTACCAGATAGAAAAAAATTCTCTAGAATGTGTCAGTAGCTTATTTTACCTGGAAAATGGGGTCTCAAGGCTGGGAATTCAGATGAATATTGGCCATCAAAGGAGTCATAAATTGTCCAACACAAGGTGTTCCCTGGGCTGGAAAGTCTGGACAGGGCGCTTTATGGTATCTAGGAAAGCTTGGCACCGAGCCACTATAGAAGGGTGTTAGAGTCTTCCTATCTTGTCATCATGCTAGGACTAGTCTTGTATAGAAATCCTAGGAGCCAGTCTCAGTGATTGCTTTGACCTCTTTGCCTTCCCCATAGTATGACTATGACTTTATGTTTCTCTGCTTATATACGTAACACATAGTCACTATAAACAAGTCAAGCAATAGAAAGATATATGAGAAATAATGCAAACCACTCCCTTTTCTGTGACTGAGTGCAGGAAAATTTTTACATTGGAAACTACAGAACGGAATGTGGGCCTGTCTTCCCAGGGTACTTCAGAGGTGAGACTGGAGGCAAGTCCAAAAGAGCTTGCCTTAAAAAGGCCTAAGCTCTGTGGGCTTTTGTAATAACAGCTCTAGTCTATTACTCCTCTTCTCCAATTCAGCTCCCAGGCAGGCAACTGCCTCTGGAATGGCTCACAACAACCTTGGGCTTGGCCTAATTAGGAGGTGCAACGATGTGCAAAGTCTCCCTTTTGTTCTCCAAAGGTAGCCATCTTAAATAACAACTTTCAAAATTTCCCTTCCTTCCCAAGGAGTTAATCATATTTAGAAGTAAACTTAATTACTATGGGATGGAGTTTTTATCTCCAAGACAAGAGAACCCACAAGAGCTTTCTTCAGTGCTCAGAGTTCTAACACAACGAGGAAGGATGAATTAGAGATAACTACACTCAAAGCAGTGGATTCCTATCCAGGGGCAGGCACATTCATTTCAGGGGACCTAGGCAGCATCTAGGAGGAATGAGACACCAAGGAGAAAGAATAGCCAAAGAAGAGAGAATGGAAATAAAAAACAAAAAACAAAACCAGGTTCAGCAACTAAGAGCCTGGCAAAGCTTAGTCTTCAGGTGCAGCTGCAGAATCTAGGGCTTTCATAAATCACATGATAAAGGGATATGAGCTTGGGGACAGTTTGGAGGATAGGCCTTGAAGTACCTCATTGTTCTGAGCTTAAATTTATTTGGTGACCTGGGGCAGGTTTTGTGCCCATCTCCTCCAATTTTTGCTTCTTTTTGTGTTTGCAGTGCTGGAGGTCAAATTCACAGACTCTTGCATGGTAGGTAATTGTTCTACTGCTGAGTTATATCTTCAATCTCATTTCTCCCTTTAAAATCTGATCATAAGAGAGAGACCCAACTAATGGGGGCTCAATTAAAATATACTTAAAAACAATAACTGTATTTAAAGATCCATTCAGTCCAGATCAGTCCAGAACACCATTTATGGAGTCTTTGTAAGATGTCTGTTGTCTTCTTTTGAGTCTCAGGGAGAAAGGCAGCTAGACCAGGTTAATAATGAACCAAGGAATAGCTACAGTATGCACTAGCTGTGGGAGTGCAGGGAGCACTGGGACTGAACCTAGTGCTTTTATATTGAGGTATATCTCCAGCTCCCATTTATGTAATTAATTACTTAATCAATCAATTTTTTATTTTGAGACAAGGTCTTGCTAAGTCACTAAGTTGCCCAGGCTGGCTTGAATTTGGGATCCTCTTGCCTAAGATTCCCAGAGTGAGGAGACTATAGGAATGTGCCACCACCCAATAGTTTTTGTTTTGTTTTCCTGTTTTTGAGACAGGATCTTGCTATGTAGCTCAGACTAGCCTTGACTTCACTATGTAATCCAGGTTGGCCACGAATTCATGGTGATCCTTTTGCCTCAGCTGCCTGAGTATTAGTAGTACATGTGTACAACACCATGCCCAGCTAAAATTAGTTATTTTGAAGTAAAACTACATTTCTGTGTGCCTTATTTGGGTCAAAAAAAATTTTTTTGTACCAGGAATTAAACTGAGGACCTTGTGACTGCCAGGCAGGTGCTTGTGTGGCTGAGGTACATCCCCAGCCCTGTTGTTTTTAATAATTAAATACTTCATATTTTTCTGGTATAATTTAAGGAACACAAAATCTCATTCATTTTAATGTTATCATGTTCTTGACAATATTTCTTCACTTTAGTACCATGAAACACTATGTTGCTATGAAAATGTATTAGTACCTGTATGTTACAGGCAGCTGAGTTAGCTAGAAATACTATAGGCAGTAAGACAGACCTAGGTCCTAGAAGGAGCCAGTGTAGAAACCCAGATACCTTGCAACTGTGGGGGAGTCAGACACCTCCTGCTATGGGCCAGGCCTCAAGACAAAAGATCAAACAAATGCACCCACATCCTAAGGAGACATTCTAAATAGTTCTCTATCTCCCTGAGGAATTTAGGAGTTGCCATCCCCGACTCCCTACAGGAAGAGTCAGAACTCCTTAAGAATGCCCGATTTCTGTGTGACTCCCTTCCCTATTTATCCCCAATTTAATCAATTTAACTAAATAATAATCTTACTGGTTAATCATAGTTTTGTTCCATCTTATGCCTGTCTGCCTCATGAGTTCCCAGTGTTCCCTACCTTGAACCTGTCTCAGCCCATGATTTTACTCTATAAAAGTCCTTAGAAAAGACAGTCGTTGGCAACCTGCTTGGGACCCCTTCTCTCTTAGACAGAAGCTTTCTTTCTCTCAATAAATATATTCGGTTCTTAACCTCTAATGTTCCTAAAATTCATTCTTTGATTTTAGAGAACACGAACTTGTACCAGACATACAGTAGGTTGGGAGTGTAATTCCCTATATCATATATATACATGGAGTGACTGTCTGTGAAGTATAGGTTGTTTTATGGGCAGGTTATATAATATACATTTTCTTATATACCTCTGGAAGATTTTCCTTCCTATTCTGTATTAACCTACATTGCTTGATTTTCCTTCACAATTAGCATAGATTACTTTTTGTTTTCCATTTCAGAATAAACAAACAAAAACATCCCCTTCTTATACATGTAGGAAAGCAAATTAAGGAGAGTTGTGAGTGCTCTGTCATATTCAGCCAGCAGTTATGCCATGATACGCAATTTGCTGTTGCTAGAGCATTTCTGTTGAATAGGCACAGCCTCCTAGCTAAGTGCCATGGAAGGCTCGTATGCCAGAATGAAAATAGAAGACCTAAAAAGGGCAGGCACACTTTGTAATTATATAAAACCATATTCACAAGAAATATAAGCAATGCTAAGTAAGCAATGATTACTTAGAATTGAATGACTTATTTTATGTTATATTCATTCAACAAATGTTTACTGAGTCCTTCCTATGTCCCAGGTCCTAATCTACACATTAGGGAAAACAAAAATGAATTTGATGAGGTCCCAGTCCATAAGGATCTGAAAGGCCCAGTTTTGACGTAACCCAGAAGGCTTCGGGAATCCAGAAGATGACACATGCTTTAAAAAACACTTGCTTCATAGCTCCTTGTTTAGAGTGAGCAGCAGTCCAGGGCTTTAGTGGCTTAGATGACTGTACTTGCAGCTTTCTAAAGGATAAATAATTCAAAGAGGAAAAGAAAAGATGGACAATAGGAAACAGAGAGATCTTTGAGATCTTGAGATGGAGGGTTGGGGGAGAGAAAAGACGGGTAGGAGAATAATAGAATTAAGATATTTTACATACATGTAACCTACTTCCCACAGTGAATGTAATCAATATGCACTACAAATAGATACTAATAAAATAAAATTTAAAATATGTGTGTATGTTAAAAGAGATGAGCCCTGGCAGAACAGATGGGTCATATGTCCAAATAATCTAAGAAAGTAAGTTTCTGCTCTTTTTTTTTCAGACAAGCAAGAACCCAGTAGATAAGGGGTGATCAATGCATATGGCAAACATTTAAATTTTAAAAATCTATTATAGCAAAAGACACATTGGGATTAATCCCCCCTAAAATACTTCTTGCTTCAACACACTTAGCCCATCATTCTTGCCACTTTCTGAAGCAGTTCTAGAAGTCCTTTTTTGTGTCTTTATAAGGTGTGATTAAACAATATGGTGAGTAGCACCCAACAGAAAGGCAGGATCGGAAAAACATTAGTGTGCGTCCTTATCCACTTGTTTACTCAGAGCTACACTGTGCAACTTCTGGCTTTTCCTCAAAGTCAAAATGCCCATGAAACAAAGGTAAATATTTTGAAAGATATAAGACACTGAGGCAGCCATGACTGTGAATTTAAAACACTCAAAAAAAGAAATTTCCAGAAATGTTTGAGAAAGTGGCAAAAACATGGGATAGGTGTGTTTGAAGTCAGGGAGAGTATTTTGAGGGGGATTAAGGGTAACATGTCTTTTGTGGTAATTTATTTTTAAAGATTTTAATTTTCACTGTAGTTTTCAGTCACATCTTGTAGAAACCCAAAGTCCACAATAATGGATTACCATACTGTAACTTCTTGGAAGCCACCAGTGGCTCCCTTGCTTCTATGTTTTGTACCCTTCAGCACATTCTTCTCCACATGGTCTGACTGGGTGCTCTGCTCTCATCTCTTAGCTCTACACCTCTTGATTATTTCCAAACACAACCTTGCTGAATGAGCACACTGGAATACGTTAGATTGTTCACTCCACTGTGAGTTAATTCTGTTAGAGCCCAGCTCAAAAGTTCAGCTGCGCTTTACCTTCTCTCCTCCTCAGGCAGGACCAGCTAGCCATTCACCTGCACATTGTGAGGAAGCATTGTTAACAGAGCAATTTCCAGGCTGACTGTACCAGGTCAGCTGTTTCTGTTGTATAAACACTGACTATCATGCCATCTGGCAAAGAGTAGCTGCCTCAAAACCCTCCAAATGCCCCCATGGCTGCTACAGCCCCAAAACTGTGCAACATGACCCAGCCATGAAGGGGTTACTGTCTGCTGCATTGTATGTGGGACTGCACCAGAACCAACACCCCTTCCCCCGGAAGACTAGCATCTGTCCTGCCTGGTCCCTTCCTATGTCGTCATCACACGTTTTTATTATCCTCCTGCCCATCATGCTACATTATGAGCAGCGATTCTGAGACCTACTGATCTGGCTGGATTTTGAAAATCATGTTTTATTCATCTTTGGTTTTCCCAGAATCTAGCAGATTCTACACAGATGTTTTGTAAGTATCAGCTTGCTATATAAAACCACATTTCCAAAATGATTACTAATTTCTTCTTATTCATTTGATGCCACTTTTGAATTGGAAAGAATATTTTATAGCCCGTCATTAATGATTAAGTGATACCAACTCAGAAAAGGGTGTATTTTTGTAGTGCAAGCAATGACATCAAGAAGTTTCATAGAGTTTAATATGTAGCAAAGACATTCTGGATAGAGTAACAGAAAACTCCAAATGATCTTTTAATTGGTCTTAAATTGATATTTTAAACTTACTCTTTATCTGGAACTTTTCAAAGAAACTTATAAGCCAACAAAGCTGTATAATGTAAGTTTGATGCTTGTTTCTCTCTGTGGTGGAGGTGAATAAAGAAAAGGCCAAAAAGAAACTAGGAAGAAGAAAAGCAAATATATAAGGAAAAAGAAAAGAAAACAAAACAAAGTAATCTAGAAAAAGGCAGACTTTGTCTCTACCTAATGGGAAGATAAGGACGTCAATTCTCTCTGTACTTCTTGTTTTTGTTTTATACTGGGATGACTTCACTGTCACTCTCAGGTGGGTTTCCTTTGTATGGTAGTAAAAGTGGCCATCTGCAAGCTCCATGCTTACATTCCACTAATTTAACAATTCTGATTGTTTAGCTAAATCTTGGGTTTACTGTAATCAGCTTAGCTTGGGTTAACCAGTTACTACAAATCAATCTTTGAAGAAAGGGAATGCAATTTTCCTGGTTACAAAAGGAACCAGTAGGTACAATCCATATTACCTAGACAAGACAGACTAAAAACTGAATAAGGCTATTTCCTTTTAGGAAAATCATGGAGCAGGTATTAAAATAAGGAATAAGACATTGAGGGCAAACAAAAACACTGGATATCTACCATACTGGGTGTGAAACAATGACAACCTAGTAGGTAAAAGTTACTTTAGAGTCATGAGTTTGATTCCCTTTCCCACTATTTACCAGTTGTTTCATTTTTAGGATACTTCTTAATCTCTGTGGGACTATTTTTTCCATCTGTAAATTAAGGGTAATAATATCCATTTTGCAATATTTTTGTAAAAACCCACTCCATAATATATTATAAAGATGTTCATGCAGCTCTTACATGGGTTTGGCACAAAAATGAAAGTTTTTAACATTACTTTCAGCATTTTTGGGGGCCAGGAGAGCCATATAAAGCACAAAGACTATAGTGAACATAAGTAGGAAAGAAACTGCATAATTATAACTCAGATGCCAAACCATGGAATACAGCCTTACTTTTTAGCTCCTTTACAGTCTCTGGACTTGATCTTGATACTTGAATAGAATTGTTACCTTCAATTCTATAAACCCTTCTCAGTCCAACAGCTGATCTATTTCCACAGTGTTGTATGCTTGGTAGGATGAAGGATCCTACCTGTTCATGAAGACAATTACTTTCTGTATGCTTGTTCATGATTTTGAAAGTTTTATTTTCAAGTTTTCCATTATAAGAATGATATAACTTGAAAAAGGCCAAAGGCCAGTTTAAAGGTGGATCAGCAATTAAGGAAGTTAATTTCAATTTATTTTATTATCTATGGCCCAATGTTATAGACTGAAGGAAGTGAAGGATTCAGGACAGTCATTTTAAAGATGTATTTGCAGAATTAGCTCCAAGTTGGAGAATAATAACAATTAACAATTTTTGTGACTTTCTTTATGTATAAAATGGAGATGAGTACTTACTTTACAAAAATGTGATGATTAAATGATCATGTGTATATCTTTAGTACCCTGCAAATGTGTATATACTTGATAAATACTGAATGCTACTGCTGTTAAGCACTACTACACTGGAAACCAATAATTTAGTCATCTGACTGATCCTTTCCAAGTAAGAATTCTTTGCTTCTGAAACGAGCAGTTTAAGAGATCTGACTAATCTTTTTTTTTTTTTGATCTGACTAATCTTATAGGTGCAAAGCTGTGTGAAAGTGAGAAGAGAAAGCAGCAGTCTCGCCCCCTAACTTGTCCTTTTGTTGTCAGCTTTGTGGGCCAGCTCTTCATGCCTGGCAGAATATGACTGTGGAAAACACCCTGTAGATCCAGTTTGCTTTTGGCTTTGGGCTTCATAATGAGGGTCTCTGTCTACCTCTGGAGTTCATAAACCAAACCATGAGAAAAGAAATTAGCCAAAGTTCAACTGTATATCAAAGAAAGCCACAGAGCCAGAGAGCTCCCTGAGGACCCACACAGACGCTTTGTCTACTGCCAAGCCATGGCCCTAATGCACGGATACGCCTGTCAGCCAAGAGCCAAAGCCACAAAGTTCCACCAGTTCATTTAGCCTTGGCATTTCGAAGTACTAAGGGATCTGTTATTTGGGTTGTTGTCTCATTGTTAAGGGTAAAAGCAGAAATGCTACTCCATCATCAGTACTGGTTTACTAAAATCACCATCCCTCCCTCTGCCTGACCCCAGCCCCTACTGTGAGAACAGCCCTATTTCCCTGTGTGACAAAATGGAACAAATGCCAGTTTTCCCTCCACTGATGATTCCTCATCTCTTTGTGGTCATTTTTTCCCACGAGGCTGACTTGGATGGGCCAGTTTCTGCAGCCCAGCATAGGAGCAGCCCCATGGCTGGTGTCATCGATCTGAGTTTCTCTTAATTTCTGTCTCTCTAAAATGAGACACTCTTTATGGTTCAGTTTCTATTCCAATAGCTTTTCCAATCTGCCCTAACACCCCTTACCTCAAAACACACAAAAAAGGCTCATTGTTCTTTTTACCGAGACTTTCTTGTCTCTTTAAATGGTGCCTCCAAATCCAGTGACTTCAACTTATCTCCCTGGAAGTCAAAATGTTTTGAGTTCTAAAAACATCTCAGATTAGAAACATAGGCAGAGGATTTCCCAAAGGGAATTCTGAAGTTACAAATAGTAGCTTCTCATCTTTGGAGAAGTTTATTTCACTTAAGTAAAAAATACATGTTGGGCATCCACACTGTGCCAGATATTGTGTTGGAACTTTTATCAGGCAGTTTGTGTGGCAGGAAAGCAGGCAGCAGGTAACTGCACTGGAAGCCAGGGGCAATGGGAGAGTCCACTTTTTCATGGTGGTTGACAAAACCATAAAGAAATACAGTCATCAAGGCCAGGCTATGGGGAGTGAGGCTGAAAGTTCTAGGTACTACTACACACTGCAAAATCTTACTAGAAATGTATAAATTATGAATAGCAACTAAATTACAAGTGAAGAAACGGTAACTCATACTAGTAATATTTCTTATCCAAGAATGCTGTTTGAATATTCAAAATTTATCTTTTACCGAGAGCTTTTATATTCTTAGAAATACAAAGCTTTAAAAAGTTTTAAAAATAAATTTACATTTTTTGACAAGGAAATGTAGTTTTTAAGAAGAAGAAGAAGAAGAAGGAGAAGTGACCCATCTAAGACTGGGCAGAGGTCAGCATACTGAACTTGAAGAGTGTCCAAGTTGGAGGCGGAGTTCAGAATTCCCATCTTCTGCATTACCATCAGACCACCCTGCCATCTAATAAAACCAATGTCATGTCTTGGTTTTGTGCATTTGAGAATGGAAAGAAATGTGACAGGTCAAAATCTTGGATTCCCTGGCTTTGTGATTACTTGCAAATCCACACAAGACTCACATATCACTCTCGTCTCACTTTGTCAGCAACTGAATTTGTTTGGTTGTCTTGTGAGTGATGAAAACTTAAAAGCTATGTTGATATGTCCAGCATGTGGAAAACCACTCCCAGGTTCTCTCGGCTCTGAAAGGGCCATGGGCTCATGTACACATTCTTACACACCCAGACCTATTTGTCCATTCATGCACACATTCAACAGCACTAGACACTCACTTAAAAAACAGTGTGTTGTGTGCTGACTTGATGGGAAGCCATGGACTAAGTTCTCAGACACTGGCCAAGAAGAGATGGGATCCAACCCATCCTTAGACCACAGGAAAAATACTTTCAACCACAGAGCTGGCTGCAAAATATTCTTTTTGTAGGAAACAAAATGTTTCCAGCCCTGAGACTTTTTTTTTTTTTTTTTGGTCCCTTCATTGTTATTGAGTAGGAAGGGCAAATGCTTAAGCAAGAGGCCAAGTAAATGTCTAGGGAAACCAAAACCGGCTTTTCTTTTTTTTCTTTTTTTGCTGGGGAGTGGAATACACAGTGAAGGAGCAGCACACTCGATGAGCTCTGGGCCTTTGGAAGCTCTGGGTGAGCAG
Source organism: Dolichotis patagonum (assembly GCA_004027295.1). NCBI lineage: Eukaryota > Metazoa > Chordata > Mammalia > Rodentia > Caviidae > Dolichotis > Dolichotis patagonum. Next base: position 15,779 of record PVJX010001374.1, read on the forward strand.
CAATTCACCAATTCTTTGTGTTGGAACTAAAGGACTTAGTTTAATCTTCCTTCATTGTAGTTCCTTATTGATTAAGAAGATGTGGACAAGTCACTTTACTTTTCAAATTCTGTGTCAAATGCAAATAATAAATATAAATATCATAGATTAATAAAGGACAAATAAGACATATGTAAAAGTTACATAGTGCTCAGCACATTGTAGGCACTCAAAGGGTTTATTAAGGTACATTGAATAACATTTATAGGGCAATAGAGAACTATTTTCATGGACTATTAGAATCCAAAGATTCTTTAGAGATTAGGACTCTAGCTTTATGATCTATAAATGAGAAAACAGTCCTAGATTCAAGAGGCTGACAAGATCATCTAGGGAGCAACAGCCTAGGAGGTGCCAGGACCCTACAGACTAGACTCAGAGTAAAGAGAAGTAAAGCTATTCTCATCACAGAACATACACATTTCGCCAGTTGGCAGATCTTAAATTTCATGTTCTTAAGAATGGCCTCACCATAGAAATGCAGTTTTGTTGCCCTACTCCTAAAGCTGCTAATTTAGTCTGGGAAGGCTCAGGAAGATGAATTTTTAACAAGCCATGTTGCTGGATTCCAAGAGATGTTCCCCTGACATTATAAAGGGAACTCAATCGAATAAACAATTAAGCAGAATCCTAGGATTGTCTCCTATCGTTTGGCACAAATGAATAATGAGGAAAGTTCCTGTAGATAATGAAAAGTATTATCATTGCACAAAACAGTAAAGAAGGTAGAGCATGGCACTGCTTTTTCTTCATAGAGCCAGAAAATGTAATAATCTTTTAAATCATTTATCTCGTTAAATCATTTATCTCTTATAGAAGATATGACTCAACATCATTCACTCAAGATCACATATCTCGTGCTCGCTTCGGCAGCACATATACTAAAATTGGAACGATACAGAGAAGATTAGCATGGCCCCTGCGCAAGGATGACACGCAAATTCGTGAAGCGTTCCATATTTTTCTTCTGATCTGCTCTGTACTGCCCCCTTTTGTTTTATTCTCTTTTAAATAAAAAAAAAAATTAAAACACTCAAAAAAAAAAAAATCACATATCTCCTTGGAGGCAACACTAGAATTAAATCCTAAATTATCATTATCTTTTTGATGATGGAAAAAATTTTTTCTGGGTACCTAGAGATGAAGGGAGTGGCTTATGTATATAAATTATATTCTAGAATCCATGAATTAATCTTAATCTCTGAAAGAAAAAGCATCATCCAGGCTTTTTGAATGGACTCAAATGCAGAAGTCTTCTCATGGTATTTCTGGGGATGTGTTTCATTTTGTGGGCTTCTTGGAAGGCTAATGAGGTAAAGTTGATCAAAACAAAGAACAAAAAATGTCATAGTGCTGGATGCTTCAGAGACACCAGGAATTGTACTTACATTTGTGCATCCCATTTGATTCCTTTTCATTAGAATTCTATTCTTTTAATATAAAAAATATATTTTACCTCAAGATCTATAAAATTTCACATGTCATCAAATAACCACATAAGTATTTTGGTGAGAGACTACTATGTAAAAGAATTTGGGAATTTTCTAGACACCACCCAAATAAATCAATACAGTATTAGATTCAAGTCATTTTCAAAAGGATGTAATTTCAGCTATTCTCTGCATTGATAGAACATGTAAAAATCTCTTAGCAATTTCTAGAATTTCTCCCTCACAGATTAGAGATTATTTTGTACCTCTTGGTCCAATGCTGAAGGATCTGAATAAGCATATAAGTAGAACTCCTTACTTCTGCTTTTCTTTGATGAATACTTTAAGATAGTAATCTTCATACTCCAACATACTGAAAGTATGCTAAGAAATGTCAGCAATACAGTAAATATAAGCCATGGGCTGCTTGAAGGGACCCAATAATGTATTTTTCAGTTATATGAATTTCAGAAAGCTCTGATTTATTAAGTCAGTAGCAGTGGACTTAGAAAAGATTTATTATGATTTAAGTCAATCTAACAATCATTACTATTGGTCAAATATGGCCCTAAGGTTTATAGAGGTCTCCTCATAGAATCTAAGATGGCATCTGAATTACAGTCCAAAAGCATTACTAACTACTTAACAATCCTTTCTTTTCTGGAGAGAATTCCAGCCTTGGGAGCTGTTCTGCTTCATGTCATCAGGGCATTCAGAGAATGCCACCATCTCTTGTTTGACACTCATGAATGGGAACCTGCTATGCATTCAACAAGGAGGGGTAGAGTCTGGATGGGCGCATACAGATCCTGGAACATTTTAACACATCTCTTTTAGAGGAGGTTCTGTTGGTTTCAAACCTCCATCCCCATAAGACACTACTTCCAGTCATTAAAATGTTTCCTGAGCTTAAATACATCTGGAAATTTTTGAAAAATCCTACAGGAAGGATACTGGGCCACAAGAGTACCTTGTCTTGTACCATTCAGGAAGCAGATCACAAAATGCTTGCCATCCAAGACAGTTTAACCCAGAAGCCCAGCTCTCACAGCTAGAGAACCAGGGAAGATATAGGAGTCCTTTGGGGAACAGAGCTCAAGAAGATCAGATCTAGGGTCTTACATTAACCATGAGCCAACCAGACAGTTTATGTAGACCCATATTATTTAAGATCTATCAGAAAAATAGGGCTCATCCAAGAGAGTTCAACAGAGAGAACTGAATTTTGGGAACTAGTTCTAAACATACTGGTAGAGTTGACAGGAAAATAGAGCACAATGAGACAATCCAGAAATTAGCATCTAGAAGTTACCACTCACCATAGGGCTGGAGGAATCAAGAATAAATTGCTGTTGATCCTGCCTCCTTACCATATCATATCTCTCTGTTCAGGCCCTCATTTCTTTGCATCCTGCTTCTAATACCTCCAAATCCCTATTTCTAATTCCTCCAAATCCGTATGACAAACTCATGCTGAAGGGAGCTTTATAAAGTACAAATCTGATGGCACAGCCTTGCTGGGAGGCCCCCAAAGGGGCTCCTGAGAGCCTTCATGGTCAAGTTTGGTCTGTCCTTTGCTTGCTGGGTCTTTAACTACATTCCCCAGATTTTCTCCTACTCTCATTGATTGCATAGACTCTACCTTCCCCTGTTATCTTAGTCTCTTTTCTCTCACTGAGATAATTTTCCAACATGGAAAGTTAAAAGAGGAAAGGTTTATTCAGCCTAAAGTTTGTATGGGTTTTAGCCCATAATCAGCTGGCTCCAAGGTAGGATGGCACATGGCAGAGGGGCAACTGTTCATGGAGGTGGAAGACAGCAAAAGCAATAAGAGCACAAGTGAGACACAAGCCTCTTTTTGTCCCTTATATTGTACCCAGTCTACTGAGATTAGGGTGGTGCCAATCAATCAATGGACTGATCTAGCAATCACCTAATCATAATCCCAGTACCCTTAATCCTAACACCGCACTATGAATCAATTACACATTTTAGATTCATCTACCTGTGAAAAAACCCCATGATCACATGAGGATTTTGGGGAGGGACTATCTGGACACAAACTATAACACCTGTACATCAAAGAGGAGCCATTTATAGTGCCCACCTCATCATGGCTCTGACTCATATTGCTTCCTTAGTCTCTTACTCTATTTACCTGACAAATACCCACACACTATTTAAGTTTTGTTGAAAACATCATACTTTCCTCTAAATCTTTCTCTGACTATCCTTTTCCTGCTAAGAGCTCAAGCAGCCCAACTCTGATGATCACACATTACTCTCTACAGTTGCCTTACTATCTTATAGTACAATATTTACATGTCTGCTCCCTTCTCCTAAGTACTTTTACTAGGATGGCTCTTCAGAATGGGAAGTGGGGCTTTATTTGACTTCATGTTTCCAGTGTTTGGTTCACATATCTTCCAGGAAAGTATTTAAAAGAAAATAAAGAAAGGAGGAATGAAAGAAAAAGTACAGCATCTGACACAAAGAACATTTAATCATGTTATCTAAATGAAGACAGAAGAGTTGGAAGAGGACTTAAATGTTTATATAGCATAAACAAAGTATTATTATTATGATTATGGTCTATATAAGACTTACTGCTCAAAATTTTAAGATTATGGCTTAATTATCTCTTGAAGTTCCAGTTAAGATTGCTACACTGGCCATAAGTCTGCAATATGTGCTTTTTAAAAATATAGCACTTACTTTTCTTAATTGAGGAAAAATATTAGATTTTTAAGAGATTTTTTAAAAAGTAAGCAAGACTTCATTGATGCTATAGTGTTCACTCATTCAACTCATCTCTGAGTTTTATTGGAAAATACTTGGCCCTGAGACAACTATAACATGTAGCAAGATTTCCTATGCAGAAGGGTCCTGCAGTCGTCTTTTTAAGTAGGATAAGGGACAGACTTTTCCTAAGAAACAGCCTCTTTTTCAAGGTAATGGAATCAAATGCTGACAGAATCTTAGCAGAGCTACTCACAGGGATCTTGGAACCAAGTCTAAATTGAAAAGGGTAGAGGATGGCATAAAAAGGTCAGGGCCAGAATAGAGTCACAAATAGGAATTAGAGAGCCTTAGAGAGTCTCACATTCTAAAGTAGGTCAGTATAGGACAGTATATCCGGAAAGAATATTGTATAAATTGCCAGAAATAAGAGAATAGCTTGGCATAAGTATAGCTGTTGAAGGGTCAAAGAATATGTTGAATCTACTAAACCTTTCTGCTTTAAGAAACAGTAAAACAACAACAACAAAACATAGAAGATAGAAGTGCCAGAGAGTTTTCCTGTTTTATAGACACTGACAAAACTTTCAGGGACTGGGGATTTAGCTCAGTGGCAAAGCACCTGCCTGGCAAGAGTGAGGTCATGAGTTCAATCCCTGGTACAAAAAAAAAAAAACCAAAAAACTTTTATTATGGCACAGGGGTAACACTTTCAGAGAAGAAGAGACAACTCAAAATAGTTTTAAAGAAAAACCATGAAATTGTTTACTATGTGGGTAAATGACTTTGCAAGGAAAATTGAATGCATAGACATCATTTGTAGGTAATCCCCTACCATCCATGAAGGAAAGGATGCATCTTCAGGGTGCATTATATAATTTTTGGGTCCTTCTGGTCATCCAGAGAAGAGACTCTGGACAGATGAGCACAGTCTGTCCCCACTGTGGACAAGACTTCACAGAGACTCTCTTTCTTCTTTGCCAATACATAGAAGAACATTAAAGTCAATCCATGACATAAAAACGATGTTGGTTTGCAAGTCTAGAGTTTGGAAGCTGAGAGGAGAAGAGCTAGGACTTCCCTGACTAAATGGTGAGATTCAGGAGACAGTGTCTGCTAGAGTTCATTCATTGTCAGAAGTGTTCTATTACCACACAGAGCCACACAGTTATGCAAAGTAAATAATGATTATTTAACAGAGATTGAAACAGCTGGTCTCTCAAAACAAAGGACCCTTCTACTCTTTGAAAAAAGCATTCCACTTAGTGTAACTATTAAAGTGCCTACCTCATGGGGGCTGAAAGGAGAAATTAATTCCAAGCTGTATGCATGGATAACTTTACATTAAGATGGGAATCAGTGTCAGGTAAAGGTTAACATTTGAGGGTTGCAAGTGTGTGATTGGGGGTGCCACCAAGGGGAAAAGAAGGAAATTATGGCTTTGCCTTTTTAGAAGCCACACAATTTAGAGTATAATTTTGAAGCTTTATAAACTTCAGTATACTTATTTATAAGATAAACCAATAAATACCTACCCCATAAAGTTGTTTTGAAGCTTGAACAAGAAAATGCCCACAAAGCTCTTAGAATAACTGATAAAAGAAACTCTTAAGATATAGTTGAGTAGACAAAGCAAAGAAATAGAAAATCTGGGCTGTGAAGGCATTGGGTGGATTGTTCCAGATCCCTCCCAGATATACCAGGTGCCTCAGCTCTCATTTTCTAAAGTTAGTAAATATGTGTCTCTTTCCTGGAGATTCAACACTTAGAGAAGAATTTGGTTAGAGAATCATGGATCATAATCTCAGCTCAATCTCTTATTGCCAATAGTGAGAAGATTGTGAGTGCTGCCAACTGTGAAGGGATTCAGAAAATAGGCAGTAGGTACAACTGCTGCAGCTTGGCTCTCCAAAGGTGTTCTCAAAATCATAGTCCCTTTGGTAACAATAAAACAGGAGTCCAAAACTCAAGCACACAGGGTCTTTGTCCAAAAGGCCAGGAGTTTTAAGTTCTGCCAAGTTAAGAAAGGAAACTTCCAGAAAGAGACCCTCAGTGGGGAAAAAAACACAAAAAACTACTTGAAGTATTTTAATGCCAAGACCATTGCCAGAAACCATTGGTTGATTTAAAAATCTAGGGAAGACTGGGGACAGAGAAAGGGGCAAAGGGGTAAGAGAAAGGTTAAGGGAAGGAAGGAGTATATCACTTTATGGAAACTGGGAACTGCAAATTACTTAGAACAGCATAAATAAGGAAAGCCTGACGACTTATATTGTATTTGACAATCAATTATGCATGCAAAAAATGATACAGTAACATAGTAAGATTTATATAAATTCAATCCCAGCACTAGAGACTTATTTGATTCATTTTGCCCCACATTTCTGTCATGTAAATCTGTTTGTGTGCCCTTAACTTCACAAGCTATTAAGATGTTGGAAAGGTCTTAAACGCTTTACTCTACCCATTGCCCCAATCAGTGACTTCAAGAAAGGATTAGAAATGCAAACCAGCATTGTACCACGCTGTGCACCTCCTAGCCATAGCTCCTCCAGGACAGAAGTAGAGCTTGCATGTACAGCAGTGTACCATGTCATGCACGGTAAGGATACTCCCTAGCAATAGCTGCCACTTGACAAGCAGGACCTGGTTTGGCTCTATGTTAATAAGCTGTACTTTTCAGGTCACACAGACAGAAAAAGGAACATTTTTTACTCACAATAATGTGCCAGGAATATTTCTAAGCCAAATAACATTAAGAGCAAAAGGAAAAAAAAAAAAAAGAAAGAAAAAACAAGACGCAACTTATCATCTCCTTCCCTTTATGTCACTACCCCACAGTGGGAGAGTCTATTGTCACATGAAACTCAGTAAGCTTTGCAGGTAAGCTACATGGCATTCTAAATCCAGTTGTCCATGGGGGAAGTCAGACAGAAAGATTAAGAACCCTTCATCACATGCCAAAAGAAGCATGATACAAAGCTTCATTTTCCAGTTTACTCATTTTATTTCTAAACTTAAAAAATTAAAAACTACATCCCCCAAATCAATATCACCATCATCACCACAAGCCTTTTACATTTTAGAGAATACATTATGTGGTAAAAAGAACTTGGGCTCAGGAGCTATACAAATTTGGTACTAAAAATCTTAATACTACCACTGAATATAAGTTGTTTATGTAGTAGCTCTGTTTCTCAGTTTATAATAATGGAGATTAAGAACATGGATGCTTAAAGATTATTGTGGGAATTAATGGAAATATGCATGCAAAAAGATCTAACTTGATGCCTGAAACCATGGGAATATTTTTGCAGACTCTCAAAAATATGGTAACTATACAGCTTCCCTCATGCTAAGATGATCGGATAAACAAAAGGCCAGAAAACTCTGGTGGTTCCAAATCCTCCTTTACCTTTGCCCTATGAAGTTAGGAAACCTTAGGAAGCTTAGGGGGCTAATGTTGCCCTGTTCCTTCACAAGCACAAGTGATTACTTGGAGGAAAGGGGTAACACAACCAGCCTTGCCGCGTAACACTCTCTATACCGGAAGTCATTCAAATGGGAAGTGCAACTGGGAAAAAGTTGCTTATTCATATGTCTGAGCCCAGAGATTTACAAAATTGACTTTTATCTTGAATTCATTTCAATGTGGGGTGGAAAATGTTACCATTAAAAAATTTTTTTTGAAGAGTTCAATAGAATTCTTTTATGAGCTACTGAAAGTTTTAAGAGATATAAATATCATACTACCTGTAAATCCAGTATTTGGTTGGGTTTGGAGACATTTTTGTCCACAGTCTCCCTTATATAACAAAACTCATCAAATAAAGTGAAAATAGAAATAGGTTAGGAGTTGGTAGACTTGGATTCCAGTTCAATTTCTTCTATTTTCTAGTTGTGTAAATGAATCATTTAGCCCAAATTGATTACTCACATCTATAAAATGAGAGGGTTATAATAACACAGGGGAAAGAATCACACATGTGAGAATCATCCAAAGCACCTGCAAAAACTGCAGATACTGAGCTTGCAGATCTATCGTCAGTGAATTCATCTCTGGGGGCAGTGTCAGTGATCTTCTAGCTACAAAGATCTCAAAAAGGTACCTCAAATGGGATACTGTCATATGCTAAATGTTTTAGTTATAGCTGAGTAATCTGCAAATCAGTTCATACTTTGCCAATGGTAAACCTCTTTTTCATTTTGCTTTTTCCATCCCATGACTTGCCCCATTTTCTTTTCACTCACAGCTAAAGAACCAAGGCTAAAATACAGCATCCTGTCCAATCTCCTTTTTTTTCACTTTGTATATTAAGGAAACATTCATACATTTCAACAGTTGCTTAAATCCTGATACCCAGATTTAAGTATGTGAATATACGACTTTTTTACACTTACAAGTAAAGCTATTATCATAATTTGTTATACTATTACCATTAAATTACAACTCAAGGGCTTATCATGTATGTATGCATATATATATATATATATATATATATATATATATATATACACATACATATGTGTGTGTGTGTGTGTGTATATGCAGACACACACACACACACACACACACACACACACACACTCTCTATGTTGACCAGTTCTGGTTATACTGCTTTTCCCTTCTCTTTGGACCATGATAAGCCCTTGAGTTGTGACTTCAGAGCTGGCTAACTTTGAAATTAAAGTGAAGAGACTACATAGAAAGGTAATTTGCATGTATAATATACAAAAGGTGTTCCTTAGGTATGTTACAGGCTTACTTTAACCCATTTGACTTAATGCTCCAAAGTAACTGTAATTTAATCTCAAAAGACAGACCCTCACCAGAAGCTGTGTAATTTCAACTGGAGTTGCCCAGTGACACCTCTTTAAGAGACAGTGCTCTCTACTGGAACCCATGCAGAATAAATGATTTCTTAGACGCATGACTTTTTTCCAAAGAGAGTTCCATTGAGTTTATTTGTTTATATGTGGTAGGAAAGATGTAGATAACCTTATCTTAAATGTGGTGATAGAAACAGGAGGCACCTGTGCTGTCCTTTCTCCCAGGGAGTCTGTCCTTATGCCTCGTGAGTACCAACTCACAGCACTCACTTGTAGTTACTACATATTATCACATAAGATTTCCTCAGCTTTTAACACATTTGTTTGGTGACTTAAAGAAAGAACCATTGTAGAGTCACCATTTTCCCAGTCTGTTTAGTACCTGTTAGAATGCTTCTGATGAAAGAGTGTGGGTAGGGGCTTAGATTTCACACTAGAGCAGCTCTAAAAAAGGAGAGAACATTTATACCCAAGGCAATATACTTGGCTGGGATTCTATGTTCCCTTTGCTATTTCTGCAGATATGCTTAAAATATTCTTTTCTCACCTCTATAGCACAGTCATTCTCCTCTAGTTGGATACAGTCATTTAAAAAATCTCTGTTTCTAAAAACAGCAGAGGTGGAAAACATGAGAATGTGATGATCTGGGAGTGTTTTACTAAGCATGAGGAATTCACATCAGAATCAGGGTACCTAGGCCTGATCCCCCCTGGAGGAACCTAGGAAAACAGAAACGTACAACCATGGCTTATATCAAGTAAAGCATCATTTCCAATGTTTGGGTGAACAACATTTCTCTCTGAGTGGACACAGGCATTCCGTCCCAAACATACCTTTCAACCTATTGGAGAAAATTTTTATCATCTTTTCTTCAGTTATTCTGTCCTCTATTAAGCCTTCTCAATGACAGAGAGAAGTTAAGACTCATGGAAAAGGGCAACAGAGACCTCTGTCTCCCTGGCCCCCACATCTTCTACTGCCTGTTTCTAAAAGCAGCTGTGGGGCCCTTTCCTCCCTTGGTCTCTGTGTTCAGGCAGGACTCACTCTTGGCTATACAAAGAAGTTCCTGCTAGGAGTCTAGAGGAAGCTGGCTTCTTATTCTCCAAAAGACTCTAGTTGGATGGTTCTGCAAAAAACTATTCTTATATTCTGGTATTGTGTATTTTCATATGGATAACTGCTTGTAATTCTCAATGTTTGACGCTAACCTTTTAAACCAACAGTGACTAATACTTTAAAGGAACTACTAAACTGCAAATTTCAATTTGATGCAGAAGAGCAAGTCTAAATCAGCAGTATGTCCTGTTTCCTAAAGACTGGGCTCACATCTAGACACATGGAGTTTATCTCTTTCTCTCATTCCAATAAATATATCAAATGTGTTTAAATGTCAAGCATTGTCCTTATCTCTGAGAATATATGAATAAATTCAGTCATTGACCGCAACGGACTTATAATTCAGCGCTTAAAGATGTAAGAATTGAAAATATAAAATGGACTCTGAGAGAATACTTTGATTACCATAACGGAAACACTGAATAATTTCAACATGAAAAACCTGGGACTCTGAGAGAAGTCCATGGATCTACGTCAGGATCAGGAACTTGAGTAGTAATGGTATTGGTGCTGTCAACAATGCACTGGCTCATCCCTCAAGTGTTCTGTAACTTCAGGGTCATTCTAAATAAAAGCTGAAAATATTATTATAAAGCCCATTTAAATAAAGTTGCCATATGAAGAAATTACCTCCTTCTAATTTGTTGAAATAAGAGAGTCATAATATTTATCTCATCAAGAGAGTGTGCGACTTAGTCAGGATTAATTTATTTCATTATTCCTTCTAGGGCACTTCAAAATTTATATAACCCCATATATGGTTTGTAGGAAGAGACTTTATGAGAATGTGAAGAGAAATATTCTGAATGTTTCATCAGGGTTTTGCTACATGCCTTTAAGTATAACTATCCTCCCTCCAGCTTTTTTAGTCTCTCTCCACAGAGCAGCTGGTTACTGTGACAGTTTCTCAGATGCAGACATCAGCCAATTCCTCTGCATGCTGCTGCTCTTTAAACACCCCAGACCCTTCCTTAGGGGTAGGGCCCTCCAATTCCTCTGTGCTCACTTAATTCATGATCCTCTTACAGCACACACTATTCACATTGTTATGCTTCTCCAATTAGATGGTAAATAACTAAAGGGTACCCACGACTTTCCTCATCCTTTTATTCTGTAGCATTGTACATGGAAACTAGCAGACAAGGGATAATGAAATAAAGATTCATCGAATGAGCACAAGAAATTCTGTTTGGATTATGAGGCAAAACCCAGCCTGTGCCATCTGAGGATGTGACTGCTTTTCTTCTGTATTGTTCACCATGCTTCAATATCTCTCCTTTCTACCCAATTCAGTGACACTTATTACTTAAGGCCAGGATTTCCAAACTTGGCTGCACATTAGAATTACTTGGGCAAGCTTTGTGTTTGTTTGTTTGTTTGTTTTTTGACAACGCATTCTATAGTCCAGGCTGACCCTGAGCTCACTATGTAGCCCAGGCTGGCCTTGAACTCACAATGATCCTCTTACCTCAGCCTCCCAAGTGCTGGGATTACAGATGTGCACAAACCATGCCTGGCTTGGGCCAGCTTTGCAACTAATATGAATACTGGCGCCCAGCACTCCTCCCCCAATTTGCCCCTCAGTAGAGACCTTTATTTAATTGGTAACAGTGGGGCCCACCCATTGGTATTTTGTAAATGCTCCTGCGGTAAGTCTGAAGTGTAGCCAGGCTTGAGTACTATTGGTTTAGGGTTGGGCTCCACTTTCTCTTAGAAAGACCTAAACGCATCTAATGATTTTACCTCCTTTGAACTTACAGCAGTCACTCTTTCAAACTATTTACTGATAATGCCATTTTAATTTTACTCTAAGAACATGACTTTGGCAAAAAGAGTAAAGCAGAATGAAAGCAAAGTAGGAAAAGAATAAATAAAAATCAAATGGGGAAAAAAAAAGTTAAATTAGTCCAATGAAAATGTTTCCAGGTTTCTTAAGAGGGTTTTTGAAAACATTGCAGCAGAATAAACAAGGGAATTATCTTGGCTTGTGTCCTGATAAGATTTCTTTCTTAGTTATATGATTTTACAAAGTTTCTCGAGTGTAAGGAAAATAATCAGCTTCCTTCCCTTGGGCCATAGGATTCAGCTCTTGGGTTAATCGCTTGAAGACATGACCCACTTCCAGCACTGTGAACCTAGACCAAGTCTCACATTCAAGAGCCTCAGTAGAGAGTGCAGTGTCATAGATATGGGATCAAACATAATTCTCATTCCATAACCTCGATAATTTGTGGTAAAGCCCTCTGCTTGTGGACAGAAAAAAGCCCAATAACAAAAAAAACTATAGCTGGTATCCTTTCTAAGTGGTTGGTGTCCCAGAGGTATGACCATTCTAGAATGTTCTTCTACTAAGTAGTATTATAAGAAAGTATCGTGTGGTACAATTACCTAAAGGGTAGTTTTAACGTATTGTTTTCTGCACATATCACCTAAAAAAGACTTATCTTCTTTGTCATGAAGACCACAGTGAATCATTAAGCATGGCCTCTGCTAAGGCAAGATAAGATCACCAGATAGAGACATGTTTTCTATGTCAAACTGTAGTCTAGTTATTAGGTCAAAAATTGAACAACTAGTCCCCCATAACACACTTATTTCCATACAGTAGTTAAATGTATGTTTTTCTGATGGGGTTGGCCATTTTTCTACTAGTCATATTTTACATTCTCTGAAAATCATTGTTTGAAAACATGACTCAAAGGCATTTCAGTCTACTCTGGATTGATTAGTAATGATAGTAACAAGTTGTCCTTTGTAGAGTAAGATAGTACCACTGACCATCTAATAGGATGTGAACTGATAGACTATAACCGGCCAATCACACTTTGTTCCTTGTTCTTCTTGTGACCAGTGGCCTGCATTTGACCTCATCAGCAAAGAGCCAAGGACGACCAAAATTCTCTAGTTTTTAAACAGATGAAAAAAGAATAGCACTTGTCCTCCCAAGTGCTATTGACACTGACAAAGTAGAAGGGGCTGGTTAAGTTATTACAAGGAAAAGAAAAATGTGGCTCTAAGTTTTTTATATAAATTTCAACTGAGATTAGTAAAACAAGAAGCTGAGAGTCTTGAACCCATGATACCACATACAAGAGAGCAAATCACTCAGTAAGGAATTGCACTAAGGCTTTAAAATCTAAAGCTGGAATAAACTATAGGTTTTTAAGAAGTGAGGCCAAGGATCCATGAAAATGAATCAACATTGATTTACAAGAAATTTTGCTGCCGCCTCTCATAGACTTTGAATAGGAGTGCTTGACCATCATCATGATCTACCTGACAGCTGCAAAGTTAATTTATCCTGTTTTACCATTCAGGGTACAAATCAAAGGTCATTAGGTTCTCCAGGAGTATTTCTGGACGTGTGCCACCAAGATGAGAAGTAATGGACTGAGAATCCAGGATATCTGAATCATCAGGCAAAAAGTATTACTGAGGTAATGAACATGCCAGGGCCTGAAAATGAGAATGTTTCTCTGGACAAAGAACAAGCTTCCCTATCTTTTTAAGACTGGGCTTACCCATCATGAAGCAGGAATTTTACTTACATAGATCCAAGAAAACCAACAAGTATCCTCTGATTGGTAACCAAGATCATTTGTAAAGTTATGTCTGGAACAGGCCAATGCTCATCCTAGTTTTTAGATGATTCCTGTATTCTTGAAAAAAGAGCCAACTTACCTAAGGCAGGTAAAGGCAACAATACTCTGTCCTCATCTTTTCTTGGAAGCACTACCAGTTGTGATAGTTCAAGCCTCTTTAATAAATTAGTTCTGTCATACATTTAGCAAGATGGGTAAATCTGGTTTCTGAGTTCTTCCTCACCCAAAACATAAGGATATTCACTTTTTATTCTTCCTTCCTTTGCTTGAAAGAGAGGACCTGAATGGATTCAGTTATATAGAAGGTTAAGGTAAGATATCAGGAGAAAGCCAATTTCTGATTATGAAAGAGGTCAGTCTATGGTATTCCTTTTTCTGGGGTGGAGAGATAAGATCTAGAAAAGGTTAGACAGTATACCTTCTTGGATTCTTATTTGGGCCCAGGATAGAAACAATAAACAAGGAATGGTGAGAAAGTCATCACTCTTTTAGAGGTCTCACTGGTATCATTCTGTGCTAACATAAAAGTATACAGAATCTGGGGAATCATTTATTCACTTAGCAGGATCTGTTTAGTGTAACGTTTTCAAAGTGTACATACACTAAGAAAAGGCACAATCGTTATTTAATTCATGTACAATTTATTGTGAGAGGACCATTTAGAGACGGAAAATTTAAAATCCCTAGAGGTGTGGTCCTTGGTCATTTACAGTTACTCAGTAGAATCCATTCTTACACAGTGTGACTAGTTTCCCACTCTATTATAAATGGTATTGAGGCAGGCTGGATTTCTTTATGTTCTGCTTGCCAGTGCCAGCCCAGAAAGAACAGGTGGCCTATACTTACTGAAGCTGTTCTGATCTCTAGGCATATCTTGTTCTTTGACCTAGGTAGAACATGGTCAGAGCACTCACCTGTCTTCTCTCTGAATCAAGGTACTGGAGGATCAGTCGGGTGTTCACACTGTGACTCCAAGTGTTTCCCAGTGCAGCAATCACACAGCTGGATCCAGAAGTACCTGAAATGAACCAGAGAAAACCCATGTTTAGGGATGCGATAGCATTTCACACAATGTCCATTTATTACTCATTGCTTGGTTGGTTCATCACCCCAAAAGTTGATAAATTAGAATAGAAGGAAAGAGGTTAAGGCATATGAGATGAAAGATAAAAACCAGTATGGATTTCCTTTAGCATCACTGAAAGTAACCACCACTGGACTAAATGACAGTCAGATGTCAATGAGGCAGCCTAGAGCCACTGCTAATAGTGAACCATGCCCTTCAATATCTATGGCAGAGTAGCATAAAGCTACTTTACGGAATTACAGTTATGAAATAGTCTCAGTTTAATAGTGTCAGACTTTTTAGCTTGATCAGACTCCTAACTAAATAGTTTCTTATCAATATAGGAAAAATGGTGGCATATACATAAAATTTCTTTACTCTCCCACTCCCTGTACATATACATATATCCAGAAGGGGAATCTGGAAAAGATCCCAACTGTTTACATTTAGTCTGTTTTACACATCCCCATTCCATGCGAAACATTCCTTTACCTTCTAAGACTTTCCTGTAAGAGGGAGGATCTTAAGTAAACTTTGTCTGAGTTTCTAGTCTACTCCAAGTCACACTTACATCTCCAAACTTCATTAATTCCTCTTGACATCAGCAGGAACAAAAACATTCCTGCCCCCATCTCCTACTTCCTCCACAGAGCCAACTTTCTGAGTCTATGAAGCCTGTCCTGTTTTTCTACTTGATAAACTTCCACCAATTCCATATACTACCCTACAACTTACAACCAGCATGCTCAAACACTTTTGATGGCTCCCAAGGGCTCTCAAAGAACTACAAATTCCCCAGATGAACAGTTGAGGGCCTAACCTGCTTTCCCACACTTCTTCCCTTCCCTCAACCTCACAAAGCCTCTGCTCCAATTTAATCCCTTCTCCTTTAGGTCTTCTCTCCATCCTGATTTCCCCTACCTGTCCAAAATCTACTATGACTTCAATCTACTACCACATGCCAACATCTCTTATCATCACAGATACAATGCCTTTTCCTCTAAACTCCCACAATACTTCATTTCACTCTGTTTCTGCCATTTTTTATCATGGTATATTATTTGTGGGTTCTTATTATTAGTATTAATATATACTACTATAGATGAACCAAAGACACATCTGATGTATGCTGCTATGCCTGGATCACTAACATGAGTTTTGAGACACACATTGTTTACAAATACTGATTAAATGACTAGTAAGTTATTTCTACTAAACCCTGGACCATTTTATATATTTGTTTTAGCAGCAGATCTGTATTGGTTCTACCTTATTTAAGCTAAAATGAATAGGTCTACATTTTTCAAGCAAACTCTAGAAGCTAGTTGCTTACCTGTCTGCTCATAGGATAGGATGCAGGGAGGCTAAGCTTTAAAATTTGATAAGGAAAAGATTCATGTGAATATTAGGAGTTGCTAATTGGTTAAGCACCAAAAGTTGAGGAATTTCTGAGGTCAAGGAAAACAAAAGCAGGCATGGACTGTTTTTAGAGGTTAAAAACATATTTGGACCACTGGTAAATATTTAAAGAACTCTATCTCAATTAACCATTGAGGATGGTATAAAACATACACACACACACACACACACACACACACACATGGCTGTTTCCTGGACAGGTAAACTCAGGTCCCAACTAAGAGCCATGAGTACAAATGACCATGGAAAAGCTTCCAGGGGATACTCTGAAGTCAACAAGCTTGTAAAGGCATATTTTCAGGAATGCCTACAAACATCAAGCCAGTAAATGCACAATAGCAAGACCTTAAAAGTTAATGATGATAAAGACAATGGTTTTTGACGATTATTCTATATACTAAGCACTAAGGCTTACATACTATTTGAATTTCTTTCATATCTTAGGTATATCTTTTTTGAGACTTACAACAACTCTGAGACAGGTAATATCAATTCTATTGACACACTGAGGGTCTGAGAGATTAAGTCACTCCCTCAAGGTCGCGTGGCTAGTTAACGCCACATCCAGAGTTCAAAATGAGGCCAACTAAGTCTTCACCACTAGTCTTACTTAGTTTTCTCTGGGCTCATCATGTTTGTCAAGTCAGTATCCTGCTGCTCAGCCAGCCCACAGAGGCCCGTACAAAGGGCCTGGAGAGCTCAAAGGCCCATCTCTGGGACAACACTGACAGAAGTATGTTGTGAGCATCTTATCACTCATCACTTATCACTTCCTCTGTTCTGATGTACAGTGATAACACAGGGCAAGAGGTTTCCAGAAAGACAGCATATGCTCTGGCTTGGCAAGTTACTTAACCTCACTCAACTAGCCTGGCAGCTAAATTCACACAAATCAGGTGGCCTAGAATTGACCCTTCCTTGTTGGAGGTTAAAAGTCCGGTCAGGATGGAAAAGATATTCTACTTAATAGGGCCTCAAATATAGGAAAATGATTAACAGAGATTATGGTAGGATCACTTTAGACAGAAACATGAGGCAGCTGTCAGTTACTGTAAATTTGTAACTTTATTTTTAACTAGAACCAGAAAAATTAGTGGTCTCTATGTCTTTTGACTTTCCAGCATTCCTACGTGGGGTTGAAATAAATGATCATTAATGCTGTGTATGGGAAATTTAAGGTAGGAGGCATCTGCTTACTGGCTTTTCAGAAAAGGTGATTTCCTGCCCAGTGACCTAATTGGTCAGGAAACAGATAAGTCAATCTTCCCTGTGTTCATTTGAGGCAGAAGTTCTTAAAATTAGGGTGCTTTCTCCCTTTCTCTTTTGATGATTGTGATATTAAACCCACCAAAGCAGCAAGGTTTTAGTGTCTGGAATTTGGTTGATTCTAATGTAAATTTTTAAAAAATCAAAAAAATGAGCCAGTCTTTGAAAATATTCTCATCATTGGGGACTGTTTGTGGTCACAGGGTTGAGCCTGCAGAAGCATCTGGGTAAGTTACATAGAGCAAACCTAACGTATTTACACTGAAGTCAAGGCTCTCTAATAAAGACTGTGGGAACATTTATTCTGTACTCTCTGTGAGTCTCTTAGTTAAGTCAAAGCATGTTCTCTCTCTGTGATTGCTTATCCATCTGTAAAAATGTGAATAATAATTCTTGCCTCCAGGCAACCAAAGGTTCTTGGTGACCCTTAGATGGAGATACTTGATATGGATAAACAGCAGGAACAATGATGATCAAACACACAAGATGAAAGTCTAAGGAGAAAAGAAATTTAATTACCATTTCTCCATTTTTTACTCTGCTAATCATTAAAGCAAGATAGTAACGCTTAGTGATGAGGTGGTTAAAACCATAGGATTCATATTCTAGAATATTTTTCATGAGTACTATCTTTGTATCCAATTCCCCACTCCGTTGGAGTAGGAGTTGTTTGTGAAGACAGATTTCTCACAGGGCAAGGAGATACCTCCCTGCTCTGTACACACAGGGTGTAGCCCTCATGCAATCAGACTGGAGGAGGATAAGCAGGTTGTTATGTAACTTGCTTTCCAGAAAGGTAGTGGGCCCCCAGTACCAAGCTGTGTCAGTATACAGAAGGCGCTGCTGGAGAGCCTGTGAGGAGAAAACTCCTTTGACAACACTTCAATTTATGACTCTTCTGCTAAACATTTCTAGGAGGTCAGACTGCATCTCCAGTGCATAACAGAAAAGAGTTTACCTTGTGGCACAAGAGTCAACTTTAAAAAAAAAAAACCCAAAACAAAACCAAGTAAAACAAAACAAAACAAAACAAAACAAAAAACCAAAGCAGTGACTCCCAGAATAGAAAGAGATGGGGAGGGTAAGTGAAATAGATATTCTGGATATTGGATCTCTCCTGTCCCTTTAGATGAAAGGGATTTATTGAGACTAGAAGGAAGACATCTTTAAAAATGGATAACAATACTTACAAATGTTTTGGGGACTGAAATAAGTCTAGGGAAGGTGATGGTATGCTACCACTGGAGCTGACATTCTCTCTCCTATTCCTAGTGCTCCTCACAATCTGAAGCATGCTGTGTGGAATGTATGACTGTAGGCAGCTGTTTGTTGGGAACAGAACCCTGAAGTTCTGTCTCAGTTGTGGGCTCTTAATGACCCCGTGGGAGAAAGAGAGTGAGGTGAAGGAGATCAGAACACCCCTCAGTACCAATCAGTTACATCAACTCTCTGGGCCTCAGTTTCCTAATCCATGACAAGGAGTTTTTTGAAATGACCTTGAAAGTTTCTATCCATACTAAAAAATTTTTGAGTCTGTGGTATTTTGATGACCAAAAAAAAAAAAAGTTCCTCATTCAGGACCTCGTTTTCCAGGAAGTCTGAGAATGCAGTACTCCACGTGCTATCTGAAATTGCTGCGTCCTATACAGCACTGGTTCATACTAGAAAACAATGTCAACATGTGGTACTTTGTCTGATAGCAGATTTCTCTCCAGACTAGAGACTTTCTTTGTCTATTCTACCTAATAAAATTTCACAATGGATAAACACATACTGGCCAGAAGCCTGGTCCCAGCAAATATAACTTCATAATAACACAGCTTAAAGATGGGCGTCAGAGTGCTAGAGTAGGGATCAAAAGGGGATTATTATCCATTAAATTCAGTTTTTCTTGTTTAAATCCAGGCCTGAGGCAGTTGCTGAGGTTTGGCATATGTTTTTTTATTGGGTCATACATTTGAACTCAGGAAGTGACAAAGAGTCTTGGTTACCTCCAATAGAAAGACACAGTACCTCATCTTTCTTCTATTTCAGGGGGAAATTTTAGATTTTCTTTCCCCCAAGTTTCTTATTAGTCTACGTTATCTCTATTAGTGGGCCTTCAGCTCTTGTAATGTTTAAAGTAAAAATAAGTTTGGTTCCTCAGTTGAAGAGGACAAGTGGGTTACAAAAGAGGCAGGGAGACTGCCTAGGATAGGTTATTTCTAGACTAGAATTCAAGGTGACCTACAAGTTCCATGAGGCCATGGGTAAAGGTATCAAATAAAAGAGACTGAGATAGGTATAGACATCTATTCTCCAGCAAGACTAATTCCCTTGTGGGCTTGTAGTTCACTAACTGAACCAGTGAGCCAGCTGTATTCAGTATGCATTGTACTTCCTCAGGTCTCTAAAACTGACAATGGTCTGTAGGTCAAGTTCCAACGGAAGTGATATTTTTGACCTAGCTCTATAAATAGTGTACTGGAAAAACCCATCAGCTGCAGTGGCCTAGGAACCCCACGCTATCTATTAAGTAATTGTAGTATCTGTGCTACAATTTTAGAAAAGAAAGAAATATCTTTTGTCATTTATAATCTTCTGAGCTTTGAAATTGTCAAAATACTTTAAGGCTATTAGTCTTGTTTCACATTTACAAATAAAGGATATAAAGTATAAAACCAGGTAAAAACTGCCTTACCCAATAGCATCTGCCCACCAAGCAAGGCACTGAGCTCACTAAAGAATAATGCTATTTGACTTTGGTAAAGCAAATTTTTTCATTTACAATGTCGCTTGGCCAAAGGTGAAAGGATGAATATAGTCCAGTTTTTGCTCTCACTGTACACCTAGGTTGATTAAAAATGCAGTAAAACTCATTACTGGGCAAAATAAGAAATATGAAATAGAAGATATAAAAGGTGGGGCAATTGGCACCTTTGGAAAGCAAGATTTAGGGATGGATTAATCCTCTAGAGCAGAAGGTGGAGCAGAGGCAGGGATGAGCTAATCACTAGGATAAGAGCTGGTATGCACCAGCACAAATCACTCAAACAACTCCCTTGGCTTTTGTATGGGAGGAAAATATTTCCAGTTTCTTAGAGTCTTGAGTAGTCATGTTAAGTTATCATTCAACCAGGACATTAAAACAAAACAAAACAAAACAAAACAAAACAAAACAACGAAAGACATTTTAGTAATTATATTGGTATAACAGAAACACATTGGGGCTGTTCTGGGAAAATCAAGATATAAGGTCATCCTACAAGGACACTATGTAGAAAGTGTCTAGAATCAAGGTTAGGATCATCACTGACTCAGTCAGCAAAAGGTCAGCCTGAAAACCACTGCATTTGCCCAAAAAATAGCGCTGAAGGGAACACTGCATCAGGTTTAATTGCAATGACAGTCATCAAAGTCTTCAGGAGAGCTGGGATATAAAAACAGACTTGAGAACAGGACTAGTATCTGAACAGAAGGAAGCAATCTCCCATTCCAGCTCAGCTCCCAACATTCCCCAGGACGTTTCTCCAATAGCTTTCCTCCTGCTGTCTTCTAGCTAAGGGGAAAAATCCTGAATGGAGGCCTGAACCAAGTTTCCTGACCTTCTGAAAAGAATTTTTTAAGTTAAAAATGAGTTTTACTTACTTGAGAAGACACATATCACTTTTAGGTAAATATGAGTAAAATGAAACAAGGAAACAAAAATTGAACAATTTAAAGAAACTAGAGGCATTTTCTTTCTGAATTTTGGTCTCATTCAAAATCAGCCAGGAAAATGCTTGTATGAATGCCTCACCCCACCCTGTGTGTTCTATCTGCTGTGAATTTTTCACATTGCACCTACCAGCTGTCTTGGTATAAGCACTGCTTTCCTGCTTCCATTGTGGTATCTAAGGCAGCAGCAGAGCTGAATTCTAGTTAAGTCTTGTGCATTGTACATGGTCCTCTTTTCTTTTCTTTCTTTTTTAATTGTTTTTTGTTTTGTTTTGTTTTGGCTTGGCTTGGTTTTTTGAGACAGGGTTTCACTACGCAGTTCAGGCTGGCCTTGAACTCACTTTGTAGCCCAAGCTGACCTCAAAATCACAGCAATCCTCCTGCCTCAGCCTCCCAAGTGCTGGGATTACAGGCTTGCGCTACCACACCCAATGTCATCATTTCATTTTTTGACCCTCTGATATTTGTTTTAGTTGACACTGGGTGACCCAGAAGGAATACAGCTGCTTATTCTGATCTTAGGGCTAGAGCCCTAATGGCTGGGGAAAAATCAAACCAACACCTATCCTCAGACGTGTACATTCAGCCAACTGCCTTTGGAGAGAGCTGGGAAGGGCAAAACAGTGGCATATCCTTTATCAGTCAGTCTTCCTGGGGAAACAAACTACAGTGAAGTAATATTTGATAGCTTTACATATTCAAGGACCTTTACATATTTTGGACAAGGAAGCCAAGTGACAATTCACTTGACTGAAAAAGCATGGGGATATATACTGTCATGTGGTTTGCCTTTAGGGAATCAGCTCACAGTGAAATCCAGGCTTGAGAGGTGGTCTCTTCCCAGGGCCTTAGGTGATGTGCACTGGGGCCTGCATGAGCCTGTTTCTGCTCCAGGCCTGCATTGGATCATTGGCTCTTCATAAGCAGTAGAGAAAAAGAAATGCTGTCATTTATCAGGAAATACGTTCCTGAAGAAAAATATTTCTGTGAAAACATCAGTGCCTTAAAAAGCATTAATACAAAATGACTTTCCAGTCACACATATGAATGTCTAACTCTAGACTATATCCTGGAAAAACTGGACATTATTGGGACACCTGGTAAAGTTGGACTATTGCTGATATATCAGATAATAGAACTGTATAAATATTAATTTCTTGGGCATAATTGTATTATGGTTATGTAAGAGAAGTTATTGTTCTTGGGAGATAAATGCTGAAGTATTTGGGGATAGAGGACTATGGTATCTATAACTTCTGCAAAGATAATAATAAATCAATATTATAAAAATAAAACAATAAAAATAACAGCCAAGAAAAAGAAACCAAGTGTATCAAAATGCTTACAATCTAGGTAAAATGTATTTAACAAGCTCACCCTACTTTTCTTGGAATTTTTTCACAAGTTTGAACTTTTCCCCCATCACTCCTCCTCAATTAGTATGGACAATGTAGCTTGACCTCCCTTGAGAGATGACCTGGGTCACTGATATAAAATCAGGACATGAGGCCACAATTCTGGAGAAATTACCAGGGCACTGCTTCAAGTATATGTTTTATATGTCAGAATCATCTGGTTAACTTATTAAAATGCTGAATCCTGGGCACCATCCCAAACCTAATGAATCAGTATCTCTTGAGGTGCTGCCTAGGAGTCTGAATTTTTGAAAAGTTCTCCCACATGTATACCAAAATTTGAAATAAATCAAGTGTTAGACATTTGCTGTTTTGCCTCCAGTTGTAGTACCCTCAAACAATACACGTACTGTCACAGATGCATTTGCATTAGCGAAATTCCACCTTGTGTCTTGTGATGCAGCTCTGTATCCTTTCCATCTTGCAGTCATTGTTTTGGAGAATGCCCTTAGTCCCAATTTTTAAGACTCCTGCCTGCTGATTTTATCCCCCACCTCACTTTCCAAGGGGAACAGAGAAGAGAGAAGTAACTGCTCTTGAGAGCAGCCATAATTCATCTGCCTGGAACTGTCAGAGGAGCCGCCCAAAACACTAATTCAGAAAGGCTTGGTAGAGGAGGGGCAGCTGACAGCCTGTGGCATGAAATAGGCCAGGGCTGGTGTGGGACTGGTCCTCACCCAGGGACCCTCACTGAAGTCCCCTCCTCAGTCATGCTCCTTGACCTGCAGTTCTTCAACGCACCAAACACGGCTCAGCTTTCAGAGTTCCAGCTCTCAGGTCTCAGTGAGACAGGAATTCAGAGCACATTCAGGGAGCCAGGATAATGGGAGGGGGGAACCTTGGGGTGCTTTGAAAAACTCTGAGGATATAAGTGTAGCTGATAAAGTCAACGCAAATGTTTCTTTCCTTTGATCCTGAGATAGGGGCATGATCAATACTCCTGTTTCATAGGCACAGAAGTGACCTGACCACTAAAACCCTCCTTTCTGGAGGCAGAATCCAGGGCTTTTCAGACTTTTGCTGTCCCAGCTGCCTCCCTTCTGGCATCAGAGAGTGCATCATTGTTGAGAATGCTTTTAATTATCACCTTGTCTTAAGTGTGAAGATTTATTGTTCTGTTTTCCTCCCACCCCATCTCAATTGCCTCTTTGGGAAGTAGAAGGATCATGATAGGAATCAGGATACACTCAAGTGTGGGAGGGGATTGAATGCTGGCTCCTTCTGAAAGCTGTGAGGAGGGAGTGGGGGAAGAAGCAGAATGCTGAAGTTTGATGGAGGCCATCCCAGGGTTCCCAACGAGAACCCAAAGGATTTTCATTTCCTACCCCACCAAATTCACTTGGGCTGCTGAGTTCCCTCAGTATGGTATATGTTTCCTTGACATCTGGAACTGGGCTTCTTAAGCCAAGACTAGAGGCTGAAGCACTTTTCTTTTTTCGGGGGAGTGGTGCATATGTCCTTGCATATGTGCTCACAGTCACACAGTTGTAAGGGGTGGCCCCTGACTATGATGCCAACACAAAGTGCACAACACAGATGGGAGGAAGACTATATGCAACTATGCCACTGTGAGTGCCCCCCATTAGTTGCAAGGTCTCAACAGACTGCCAGGATGCAGGGGTTTTAGGCAGTGGAGACAACCTCACCTTAACTTCCTCGAATACCCTACACAGGGCGTCCCAGTACGCAGGGGCATCGTCAAATACTCTTAGGCACACGTCTCATGGCGGGAGAGGGAACTAATAAACAAAATGTGCTGACACCAGCAGAGTTATTTTAACTGGGAGAAGCTGGTTTCAGTAGGAAGCAAGCAGTATGGACGCATCTGCAAAATATGAGTTCTTAAGCAGAACAGTTTCCTTTTTTCTTGATGTCCACTACTTATTCAGAACTGAGATAGAACTATGAGATTACTAAAAGTGGCCAGCATCAGCACAGTGACCAAGACCACCAACTTGTGTAACATGTCTTGCATCTTAGATATCAGTTGATATAAAACATTACAGTAAAAGCTTATGAAGCAAAACTCTGGGATAATTAGCATGTTTCAAGTACTGGGCTAAACACTTCATTTAGATTATCTCAGGGAGGCAGGTACCATTATAATACCAATTTGCTAAGAAAGGAAGCTGAGTTACAAATAAAATGATTTGCCCAAGGCCGCTTGGCAAGTAGCATAGCCAGGACTTAAACCCTGCAGTCTGACTCATTATTTCTCTTTTCATTCAGCCATTTAGGAAATATTGTAAGAGTGACCACTAGCTCTCCATCTCTGGGAGGGAAAACTAAGGGAACCTCACCTGATCCCATCTTCTAGACACCCACTTCTTCCCCCATTAAATTATAATGTGCAATTTCTTATTCAGAGTCATTTGTGCCTTTCTAGAAAAACATATTTTAAAAATGTTCTCTCCCTGTTGTTGGGAAACTCTTAGTCATATGATAGGTTTCGAGAAATTGATACCAAAGAAAAATAAATCTCCAGATTTTCTCCAACTGAAAATATGTAAAATAACCCTAGTTGCCAAAAACCATGACTGGCTTTCTTTCTGTGATTATAATCTACACATCTGGTTCATCTTCTTTGCCAGAAAGTACATGATTATATATCTTTTTTATATCTCAGGATGTTTCTGTATTTTATGACATTTGTAAGTAGAATTGCTATGTTAATCATCATTACAATTCCACTGATAATTACATGATTTCTTTTATGAGTGTTAACTCTACAATGAAAAACTAAAGCAGCAGAAAGTAAATGCAACAGAGTTAAGAAGCCCAAAGAAAACCAGTTAACACTTTTTTAAAATTTGTATTGTGTTTGTGGGATTGGCAAGAGGGACAATAAACACAGCTAGTATTTATAAGCATCTAGTGTACTAGAAACTGGGTTTTTTTTGGTGCCAGGGATCAAACTCACGACCTCGAGTTTGCCAAGCAGGCACTTACGCTGCTGAGCTAAATCCCCAGCCCCTAGAAACTGTTTTAAGTGCTTTCCATAACAGAAAGTTCTTAATCATCTCAACAATACTAAGTAGATACCATTATTGTCCCATTTTATAGATGGCAAAACTTATCACTCATTTGTATAACTAGTAAGTGGTAGAGCGAGAATTCTGCCCTTGCGGTCTGGCTATGGGACCTCTGCGCCAGCTTGACCTACCATTCTGACAACCAGCTGGGGCTGGATCCTTGCTCTGAATAATTCCCACACCAGCAGCTGAATTAGATTCCAATGACAGATTATTGTAACGTTCTTAGCCAAGGATGCTCCACAAATTTTTCACAACTTCCCTTAGGGTCACCATGTTTATGAAACGAAAGCTACAACAGAAGACTCGTGTGCTAAGAATTTCTGAAGTGAAAGATGTTATCATCATTGTTCCTTAGGAAGGTGATGTGCCCAACTTCATGCACTTAGTCACTGTCCAATCCTGGGACAAACAGCTACAGTCAGGATTCTGACACCCTGCCTGAATCCAGGCAACTCTGCAGCTATCGGTGGCTCTGTTCAAGATGAAAGTTTCTGCAGTGGCTCTAGCTCTAAATGAAAAACAGCACAATACTGTAGTAGCAACAACAAAATAATAATAAAACAAATGGTGGAAAGCTCTCAAGGGTATAAAACTTTTGTTAAACTGATCACCAAGGGAAGGCAAAGGAGCTTCCTTCCTAAAAAAGGCAAGTGCCTGCCAGCAGAAACCCAAACTCATTATTATTCTATATATTTTTTTCCATCATGGGAAAGTTTTTCAATCCACCCCTTCTCATCTCTCTCAAAAAACACCCTCAAGACAATCATAAGCTTTAAAAGTAGCAAGGCCTCATTTCCAAAAAAATTTTTAAATAAAAACTGAAAAACCCACTGTGGTTGCAAAACTGCTTTGTCTGGGGGGAAGGGAAGGGCAAATTTTATCTTCGGAGAGGCTAATTTCATAGGATTGGGAAAGGAGGGAGCGGAGAGGAAAAGGGGTGGGAGCACAGAAGAAGGGGAGGCGGGGGAGGAGGGGATAAAGAGAAGGAATCGCTGGCTTTAAAAAGCAACATTGTCCAGAGAGGTGAAAGGGAACAGATGGCCGTGGAGAATGTGGCCCTCAAAGCCCTGAAGAAAGGGGCAGTGCTGACAGATCTTGCTGTTTCTCATTGATGCCTGGATGTTCTGGGGTGGGGAGCCGAGGCCAGTACAGGAGACTTGCCTCTGTTCCCAGCAGCTCACGGGTGCACTGGTGCCGAAGTTCACTGAGAAAAAGGGCGAGGAGGAGGTACATAGGGAGCAGCTGTGGCCACAGGAAAATGGCAACTGTGGGCAGCAGAGGGGATGCATGGGCTTCCACGGCTTCTCCTCTGGACTGACCCAGGAAGGTCAGCCTAGTGCTGGACTTTGCCCTAAGGAGGTGAAGGAAAGGACAGGAGCCAGGGCCAGTCTCGGCAACCTCCTCCAGGATCCACTGGCGGAGGCATGTCTGGGATAAAGCAGATACCTCGGGAGAGAGGAATGAAGAGAGGATTCCAAGTGCTTTTAGAAGATTGAGACATTCAAACTACAATAAACAAGAAATCTGGGTTTTGGACAGGTCAGAGAATCCTGGCCAAGTCAGTCTTAGATTATTCCATGGAGCCTCAGGACAGAAAAGTGATTTGTTGAGGGAAACGCAAACATGCGTAGGTGGCAGACTCAGGAAGGATCTCAGGAGTGGGTCTATCAGCCCTGAGCAAACTTCAAGTGGGCTCGCCTGGGGCACGTGCATGCCACACCATGCGGGAGGACTGTTACTGGAAACTCACGTTTCAGAGCAGACTTAGCGTGAGAACCCCTGGCTGGCTGCTGAACCTGTCCTAGGAAGGCAAAGCCTGCCAGCATCCAGAGGCCTGGAGAAGGGTGAAGAGAGGGAATCAGTTTGCGGAAGCAGCTATTACACAAAGGCTCATAAACTTCAGGGGACAAAGATGCAATCAGTGTAATTTCCTCAATATAACTTTGATCGGGAAAATTATTGTTCCAAATGACCTCTTGACCCCTCTGTACACCCACTGGAGGGTGATGATAAATTCAGCCCTGTACTTGGCCCCTAAGAGGGAGTCACATTCTTCCTGGCTCATTGTCTAGTCAGCCCAGAGAGCTGCACAAGCTCAAAATAATTTTCTGAGTTTGATTTTTCTCTCTTCCTTGGCCCTGAAAATGACAATGATATGTGCTAAGAGCTGGGGGTCTTGGGATAGTGAGGTATGGGTTTGGGGAAACAGATTCCTCATTGGAACAATCATTTGGAAACATTCCCATACATGTCAGGCCCATTCATAAACATGGTTAATCTGAACTTCTGTGGGAGGAAAGGGAATTAAAAAATGGCTCAAAGTATATTTAGTGACCTGGTAAGTTCACCTTTTACCTGGGTCTAGGCTTCCATTTCAACCTGCGTGAGGTTACAACAATGGCCATCAAACCCACATCTCCCACTGTATATACATCTGAGACACTGAGAAAATTCCCATGGAGCGGCATAGTAAAAAGATCAGCCATGATAAAGACCTTGCCTTTTATTTCTCTGCTTCATCCAAATTGTTCCCCAGGCACTTTAGACTTAGAAGCTCCACTAATCAACCTTATAAACAGCCCAGCCTCTGCATAGAAATTACTTTCTATAGCTCCTAAGTGAAATTCCCCAGGGGGATAGAAGATGCCCAGGGCTTTAACAATCACAATATAGTACAGCCTCAGTATAAGAATAGAAGACAAGTACACTTTGACATCCCAATTGAAACTCCAGGCTGAATCCGACATAGAAGAATGTAATTACCTTTCCTAGTTTGATGGTACACTAAAGAAACTGGAGAAGTGGAATACCTATTAGGTCCCCACTAATCCTCCTCCTAAATTCAAAGCAGGGCTGGGCCCTGGACTTCATTTCTGAGTATTCTTATTCCCCTCTATTGTTAAATAGCTCAATTGATAAGTGCTTCCAGCTAATAATGCTTTCTGCTGAGCTCACCCCCTCCTCTTTCCCAGCCAGCTCAAAGCACTTTACAAATATCACCTCATTATTCTTTATAGCACTCAAGTGAGTCTGATAGGTAGAAAGGTTTATTATCTTCTCCTTACCAATGGGGGAAATAGACAAAGGAAGGAGAAGTGACTCTCTGATGCCAACAAAGCATAGGCAGAACTGGAACTAAAACTCAGCCCTTCTCCTGACTCTGAATGTGCACATGTCCTATGTCAGCGTGTAAAGCATTCTGCTGACAGGGCAGGATCTTCCCCCCTGTGGGCTGTGTTGTAACAGGTCCACAGAACTGGGGCACTGGGCTGGAGGGGAAAGGGCAGGAGTCGAGATTGGAGAGGCCCCACTCAAAAGGCCTTAACTAGTTCAGACAAGTTTCTTCACCTCTGGGCCTCAATGTTCTTTCTGCTTAGAAAAGGTGTTTGGATTAGAGGATCCTTCCAGCTCTGGGTAAAATAAGAATTTCAAAAGAGGGGCTCTATTTTTCACAGTCCCTTAGGACTATCTGGGCCTCATTCCTCTGTAAGCCTGAAATAGCAACCTTGAGTGCTCTATGTCATTCACCATCCATCCACATGATAGTGGGGATCAAATCAGCCAGTGTGACATGGCAAAGGGGAAAGGTGCTCCTGGGGTCTCAAGATCAAAGACCAAAAAGAGATGGGCTGGGTCATAAAGGATAAAAACCTAGCAAATGAGATCTTAAGTTATGCCCTAGCCCTAACAGAGTCACTTCCTACAGGCCAATGAGCCTGCAACAAGTCCTCCAAAATATAAGACGGCCCCCAAGGAAACAGTATTTGCTTTGGTTTTCCTAAATACATATAGTATTTCTTTGCCAACCTCCAAACCTACGTGAACAATGCCCTAATGTACCCTGCAATGGTGGTTTGCCATTTAAACAGAATTTCATTACAAGGAACTAACATTGATGTGCTTTCTTCAAGTTAATTAAAACTGGATTAGGAAGTTTCATAGTTTTCTAATTTGTGCGGCTTGAGCCCCACAAGCCTGAACCTTCAGAAAACCTGGAATGTCTCATCTCTCTGATCTTCTACACTGTCTTTTTCTAAATGATGCTTTGCTACTCTTCATATGCTATAAAGAGAACTAGAGAGACAGTACATTTAATAAAATCAATATTTGTAAAAGCAGATCCCACAACTAGAACAATGACCTTGGAAAGAATTTCGAGTGATGGTACGATTACAGTGACTGGATATAAAGGACTGACTGTGCAGCCGCCAGAAGAAACACATTTTTGTAATAATTGAGTTGTTTCTATTGGCTTGGGCTTCTTTGCATTCACCATGGGAACTGAGTCAACTTTGCTTGCTTTTCTTTCAAAGATGACAGAACATTCATTTTCTTCTTTTTTCTCCTACATACAGGGCAAAATGAGTGAAGAGTAGCTATCTCCAGAAAGTCAAAGGCTTCCTGATATTAAAAACAAACAAACAAACAAACAAAAAAACCAACCTCTAACCCCAGCTATAAAGGCAGAACTGGTTGCAAACTCCAATCCATTTGCTTTCTCTGAGGACCAAGGCTGACCTTGCAGAACCTTCTTTCTGGGAAGTTAAAGAATTTCCAGGATTAGCTCAAGTCCTGAAGCTGCCAACTGTGACAATTTCCAAAGCTCTCTTAGGTAATGATTCAGCCTCCATTTCTACACAAGGCCAACATGATCCCCAGTGAGTTAGAAATATTCTTATTTCCTGGACCTAGACAATAATATGGGTTTACCCTAGAAGAATTGTGGAAGGGCAAGCCTCAACATCTCCACATACTAGAGTCAGCAACTGATGTATCTGTGACAACTGAAATGTAATCAAACTTGAAAAGCAGGAGTGAAGAAGTCAGCAGAAACAAGTTTTTAAAAGAACACTGCAAGAAAACAAAAAGGGAAGGAGACGAAGAAGAAGAGATAGAGAAAAACCGAAAAGTTGATTGGTTAATAATTGAACCAATTAAATTGGCTAAGTTAACAATTGGTTAATAATTTAACCAATTAAATATTGATTGTTAAATTGAATATCAATTAATTATTAACACAAACCTCATAAGTTTAATAGAAGTTGATCTCTGCTTCTTAATTCTGGAGGAGGGTATCTTGTGATTATCTCCTAAACTAAATTTTTAAATTCTCCAGGAAGACAAATTTCCAACACTGATTAAATAAAATGCCAAATACCTCTCCATCATAATACCAGTTTGGAGAAGAATGAATCAATATTCCCATATTACTGTCTGCTAGCATGGTGAGGGGAAGGCCTTAGACCCTACAATAGATGAATGTAATAGGATCCACAAGTTGCCCGGACCACTCCTTAGACACAGTCTCTCCCTATATCCTTCGGTGCAGACATCTTGGTAGCTAAAATGAAACACTAAAGTAAGTTTCAGCCTGTCTTTGTGACTAACTCATTCCATAACTTCCTTAGGCCTCAGTTTCCTCATTTGAAAAATGAGGGGGTAGGACTAGAGTGCCTTTAACATTTCTTCCATCTATGAGATGTCCTAGGACTACTGTATCTCTGCATAAGATTGTTCTAGTACTTTTCCCAACTATAGCATATTCTCACACTTTTAACTTGGTCCTTAGAGTATGTAAGGAATCTCAGGTTATGAATTCAAGTTTTAATGGCCAATAGGAACATTTGTTTCTCTTATTCCTGCAAGGCAGGGTTAACCTCACAATCTAGTGTTCTAGGTGACCTCACTCAGGAAAACCCACTAGCATTTGCCAACAGACACAATCCAAAATGTTTTTAAAGATGAAAACACTAAATATGAAGAGTTGGTAGTAAATAAAAACTGTAACAGGTCAAATTCACGGTGCAAACACCTAGGAAGTAGGTAGCTTTTTAAAAAAATGACCAAACTGTTAAAGCTTAGATTCTTTTCCACTACCTAAGATTTTTCAATCCAGCTAATAACCCAGCACAGCAACCATAACCATAACAATGTATTTCCACAATGTCAGCTGAGGAAATTTTAAGAATAGTCAGCAACTCCAAGGAACTTTTCATTCAAGAACTCCAAAATGTTATGTAAGTATTATTTCTTATGATCCCAAACAGATGTGGAGATGAGGATCTTCATCTGAAAAATAAAGGACATTTTATAAACTTTTGTTAGGTCACAGATGAGGACTAGAACAGAGATTCTAACAAACCACTCTCAGAACTATCCGATTCCTAATCTGTTACACATCAGCAGAATACCTGGGTTTAAAATAGTAGAAAGAAACTCAGAAAGTTCATTGAGAAACAAGACACTCAGTTTAGTCTCAAGTACCAGATTTTCCTAGTAACTCAGTGGTCCTTTTGCTTACTCATTTTATCTGGAAGCTTGACCAGAGTGGACCAAATCTAAATCTGCCAAAATGATTAATGTAAATACTAAACTGTGTTTTAATTCTTATAAATTAAATTTTTGCTTTTCTACATTTGATCTAGAATACCTCCTTAAGACAGACTATCAGAATGTGTTAGTAGATCTGATACAACACACATAAAAGCAAGTAAAAATGTAGAATATGTGTTATGGTCTAATTTTTGAAAAAAAAAAACTTAAGTGTTTATGTACATAGAAAGGTACCTAATATTACAAACACTGGTATTTTACATTATCTTTTTGTAATGAGATTATAACTTATTTTTCTGTTTGGCTATCCATATTTACTACTGGTATATAGAATAATATGGATAAATATCATAAACACAATGCTGAGCAACAGAACCAATATCAAGAAAGATCTACTACACAATTCCATTAAATAGAGTCTAACAATGGGCATACTCATCTATGGTTGTAAAAATCCGAGGGCAGTTTGTTATATTTGAGATGAGGGTGGAGGGGTGGGATGGAGATAATGACAGAAGGGGAATTATGGGCAACTAATCATGTTTTGCTTCCTCATCAGGTATTGGTTGTACGTATATGTTCATTAATAAAGTTTGTGGAGCTATATACTTAAAATATATATAGTTTTTGGTATATATGCTATTCTTCATTTTAACAAATTACTTTAAAAAACAAAGGAAAATAAACACTTGGAAGACTAAGGCAGGAGGATCACCAGTTTGTCAGGTTGGGCTACATAGTGAGTTCTAGGCCAGCCCTGACTATATAGTAAGACTATCTTAAACAGAACAGAACAAAACAAAATACTAAATCTAGATCCTTGTCAAAATACTAAATCCTTACACTTATGCCAGGAAGTCTGGGAGAAGAACTCCTCTTGGAGGCAGGGCAGAGAGATATCAAACTGCATTTTCAGTTGTGCCACTGTTTCCTTTGGGTGGTGTCAATGACAAGGAGACAAGCACACCTCCACAGCCCCACATCTGAGAAATGGGCTCTGAATCTGGCTCCACGCAAGCAGGAAGGGAAATCCAAATTTACATCACTGAGGGGTCTTGATTCCTGAAGATCGGCATTCTTTACATCTCCCTTGACAACGCAGGATTAATGAGGACTCTGGAAATCCAAGTTTTTAGTCAACTCAGGATCACTGAAGGGACCAGATGCAGCCATGCTGTGAGGTGCACTTCCCACACTGACTCTATATTCATGAAAACAAGTGGCTAAATATGTCAGGAGAGCGACTCTAAGAAGACAGTGCCTGTTGCAAGACCTTCACTGAATACTTCACTCAATAAATACATTTGTAGTGAGTGTATAAATCCATGTTCAAAAAGAAGAAATAGTTCAGCTCAAGTAGAAGTTACCATGAATTACTCAGGAGAGGGAAAAAGATGCACAAGGATGACTCACATGTGATATGTGTGTCTAACTATCCATTTAGTGCTCCTTAGGAAAGCTAAGTCAGACTACCTAAAGCATGGGGAGATATGTATTACTATATTTGATAAAACCATCCAGAAGAACAGCATTATCTAATAGAAATATAATGCAAGTTATACATATAAAACATTGAGTCAAGTTTAAACAAATGAAATAAATGTCAATAATACATTTTAGCTAGCACAGTATGTCCAAAATAATATCATTTCATCATGTTATCAATATAAAAATTGATATTGTACATTGCTTTCCCCCAACCTAAGTCTTTGAAATCCAGTGTGTATGATAACCCGCTTCAAGTGCTCAACAGCCACAAGTGGCTAACAGCTGTTATATCTACCGCGTAGGTCCAGGGGAACGTCCCGTGAGTGGAGGCCGTGGTATATGTGTGACAGAGTGTGGCTGGGGCTGACCCTGATGGTATTTAGCACTGGTCTCATCTGCTCCTGAAGTAAGCAGTGTCCCAGTCTTTCACTTTCACAGATACAACAGTATCCTTGTGATAATTTCACTCTCTGCTGCAGCTACTTTGAGAATGGTTTCTGTCACATGCAATAAAAAGAGACAGATACAGAAAAAACATGCCCAAAGACATATTGTGCTATAGCAGCACAATGCCTCTAAACAGAGCACATTATGTCAACATTGTTCAATTTACAAATTTAAAAAAAAAGTTGTTAGCATAAATGTGCTGCTATTTTATTCTGAAGTATAAAAACTTGCTTGCTGTAGGTTACACAATTTGTCCATCCGTTTTGTGAACAAATGAACCAAAGTCTAGCTCAAACTTGAAGAACTCCAGGTGCATTTTAGCTGTAAGTTCTGAATCAAACAGGAGTTTAATAAGGTGCAGGCACTACAAGTTACCTGGATGCTATCCATCTGAGACTGCTGCAATGTAAAAGAAATTAAAATAACAGCCTTTCTATCAGCCAGCACACCTCCTGCTTCATCTCAGGGCTTGTCTTCCTGCCAACACATTTATTTCTGTGTGTCTTCAGTCAAACACGGAACTGGAGTTTAGGGGGAAATCGGCTTGTGGTTTAAGTCTGCTGAATGCAAAGCAGCAGCCACTCATGATACTAAAACCCAAATCACCTGTCGATTTAAATTCCATAAATAAGTTTGATACTTTGGTGATGTTGTTCATTCCCCTCCAGAAGGTCCAGATTCACATGGAAGAGGTAAAAATCAATGAATGTACAGTTTCTTCTTGATTCTAATTTTACCTTGTTACAAATCAGTCTTTGCGCATCCTAAATTGCAAGTGTGACCCTGGTTCTGGGATATCTTTTCAGGTGGTGTAGTGCCAATTAGTTGGAAAAACAGGAATAAATGAGAGGCAGAAAAAGTAACATGCCCACTTGTTGATAGGAAACCATCCCTGGGATTGGAGAGAAACACTAAAGGCCATTCAAAGGAGTTCTGGTTTGGCTTTCAGAATCTCCAAAGCTAAATCACACACACAATGCAATAGTTCTGGTGTAGACAGCATGAGCCACTGGGGTATTAGGAGGGATCAAGGCAGAGATAGAAAGGACCAGAAAGAGCAAGCTCTGCATCACCTCTTACTGTTAAGATTCCTAGATGAGTCTTGCGTGTGTTGAATGCAGGAAGAAATCTGTAGTTTCCTGCCATGCAGAGAGGTGTAAGGTATTCAGTGGGTGCTTTACAGCAAAGAAAGCTATATGGTATGCTATTGGTACATGTACATGAGTCATAGGCTTGTAAATGCCTTTATATCTTGCACAGATCATTCAGCAGTCAAATGAGAAATTTAACCCAACTGCCTGTGAAGCTGGACCACAGACAGTTCCTGATGTGCCCTAGTTAAAAGGGTTAAGCAGGTCAAAGAATACCTAATCTCTAATATTTGAATTTTCTACTCATCCTAATTAGGAGTTGGAGAGACACTTAGCAGGTCCCTGCACAAAAGCAGGATTCCTGAGTTCTGCCAATAGCCTGTGTGCGGCCTTTATAAGTCCCTGCTTTTATCTCAAAGTGCCATTTATAAAAAGGAAGCCATAATAATTTCCAAAGAGTACTGCTGTAAATATTGATGGGATCACATCTGAGAACGTGCAAACTTTGAAAAGGACCTGGGGAAATAGAACAATAACTGATTCAGGGAACACCTTAGGTGACCACAATAAAAGATTAAGGTTATAAATTCTGAGTCAGAATTCTGGCTCTGCCACTAGCTGTTTGCTGTTGGAAAAATGACCTAACCTCTCTGTGCCTCAGTTTTGTTTTCTGTAAATCAGACATCAGGTGGGTTTCTATCTCCTAGGTATCATTAGATGAGGTCATGTATATTAAATGCCTAGAATATTGTCTGGCACATATATAAATACAGTATCGGCAAATCCAATCACTGTCAATATGTATGACATACTTCTCACTTTTAAAGCTGGAAAGACTTCAAAAAATATCTAGTCCTCCTCAGAAAACACCCTTTCATGGAACAGAAAAGTAAAGACCAGCAAGGTCAAAATAAGTCAATGAAAATGATTGATATATTTGAGGTAACTCAGAAGAAGGGAAATATTTCTGAACAATTATTCTCAGAATGTGATTGGACACTCTTATGCTAGATTATGGCCAGAAGTAAGACTGCCCTTTTTGTGTGTGTTTTTTGGGAACAAATTAGGCCTCATTTGGTTCTTAGCTGTGGACAGCTTCTGAGAGACACTGAAGACACATGAGAGCATTAGGCTGCTGGGACACAGAGTGATCAAACTTCCAAGATGGCCAGCTTAAAATTGCTTTGCCTTGAGGGGTGCCAGGAGGAAAGACAGTGATAGGAGACTAGAGGACAAAATCTATCACATGGCCTACAAGGGTCTTTGGGAAAATATAGGAAGTCCTGAGGCTTCCATGCCTGGGGAAGGCTTCACTGCGATGTGATGCAGCAGGGAGGGTGGCAGCCTGGCATACTGCCTGATTCAGAGAAGCTGCGACTCAGCTGACAGAGACCAGCCTGAGCAGCCCTGCTGTTCCCTTGAGACTTGGATCAAGCTCATCAGCAGGGGAAGTAGGGATTAACACAATGTGGTGTCCGAGCTAATGAGTTAGCAAAACAGAGACAGATGGCGATTGAGTAACTTAACTCGCCCATCTCTGTTTGTAATGCACTCCCACAGCTTTTTCTGTCCTGTGTTCTCGTAACTCTGCGCAGGCCTTTCCACCCATCCCAGAACCTCACGGTTACAGTGGAATCATTTGCCTGAAAAGCAGCGACAACCTGCTTTCTAAACAAGACTGTCACTCACAACTGGGGTATAGTAGTGGAGTAGAGGCCTGTCAAATGGCTTTGGAGAGAGACTGACCTCTCATCCTAGAGGGAAATCAAAGTGATTTTTGTTCAGTTATATTCCTTGTTATTTAAGATAAAGGTAGTCAGTGTTATAAGAATGTTTTTAAAAAAGGCTCTAACTTGCTAATTGGGGATGAAAACAAGAAAATAGAACTTTTTCTATGACCCCAAAACAAGTTTCCCTCAGTCAGCTCTATGGACTGTGCCATAGTTTACTTCATGGTCAGAAATGCCATGCCCAGAGAATGTGATGAATGTGCCAGTGCCACCACTTTGGGAGGCAAATGTCTGCTTTACAACTTGTCCACCACTCTGTGCCTCTTTTAAGGGATATTGTTTTTGGCTTGAGAAGGTTATTTTCCCCCCACAGTCATTGTTTCCAGGGGGCATAATCCAACCAACTGCCAACAATGAGACTTACCTGGCACTGAGGCTAGCCAGGACATAGCCGTTTTGTAAAACTTAGTCTTGTATTTTTGAGTGTTAGTTCATTTTTATTATAAACTCTTTAATAACAAAATTCCAACCATGTAAACAACAGAATATTTTTAGAAAGAAAAAAAGGTTTTAAAAAAATCCCTGATGTATGCATTTTGATAAAAAGTGCATTTTTTTCGACTTCTACCTTATTTCATTCAGTGACATAATAAGGAGCATTTTAAAAAATTAAGTTAAACTTCATCTACCCAAATGGATTTTGCTTTTACAAAGTGAAAAGTGACTCATCAGAAGAAACTTAAGCGGTCACTGAATTATTCAATAGAACATGTACCTAACTAGGGGCATAGACAAAGAAGTGTAAGCAGAAAGTATATACCCCACTCCCATCTGTACCCCTGAATTTCCCTACCCAGTGATGCTCTAAGGAGCTACCTGCTCACTTCCATCTTAGAGGATAGCATTGGTGATCAAGTCAACATACTGAGTAGAATTTGAAGAGTATTAAGTTCTAAGTCCTCATGGGAAGGTTCTTTTTAATCTAGATCTAGCAAAGTGCTTGACATATCATCTGCAACA
Source organism: Dolichotis patagonum (assembly GCA_004027295.1). NCBI lineage: Eukaryota > Metazoa > Chordata > Mammalia > Rodentia > Caviidae > Dolichotis > Dolichotis patagonum. The sequence goes on from PVJX010001374.1 coordinate 53,542, forward strand.
GCTGTTCTACAAATAAATGAGATTGGTGATTCTCAACTGGGGAAAATTGTCCTTCCATCTCCACTCAGAGGGAAAGTTTTGTTTGTCATAAATGAGGAGATGCTATTGGCATCTACTGAGTCATAAGAGCAGGAGTGCCTTTCAGCGGCCTAAAGGAGAGAAACCCTGGCACATCGGGACCTGCACCATGCGGTTGACTCGGGGTGCTGGGAGAACAAGGAGCTCCACCCCTCTCTGGGGGCGGCTGAGAGTGTGGCAGACTTTCAGTGGCCTGAAGGAGAGAGACCCTGGTGCATTGGGACCTGCACCTTGCGGTTGACTTGGAGTGCCGGGAGAACAAGGAACTCTTCCCGTCTCTGGGGGGCGACTGTGATCCTGCCGGCATGTGGGCTGAGAGTCAGACATCTCATGTCATCCTGTCCCTCATCCCGTGTCCCCCCTCCCCCTCCTCCCTGCCTAGCAAGTGGGAGT